>JACXGI010006205.1:22726-43051 GCA_016801175.1 Esox masquinongy | reverse complement strand
ACAGGACAACTTCACCGCATCAAAGGGACGATGGATGGGGCCATGAACCGTCAAATCTTGGGTGAGAACCTCCTTCCCTCAACCAGAGCATTGAAAATGGGTCGTGGATGGGTATTTCCCAAAACAAAACACACGACCAAGGCAACAAAGGAGTGGCTCAAGAAGAAGCACATTAAGGTCCTGGAGTGGCCTAGCCAGTGTCCAGACCTTAATCCCATAGAAAATCTGTGGAGGGAGCTGAAGGTTCGAGTTGCCAAACGTCAGCCTCGAAACCTTAATGACTTGGAGAAGATCTGCAAAGAAGAGTGGGACAAAATCCCTCCTGAGATGTGTGCAAACCTGGTGGCCAACTACAAGAAACGTCTGACCTCTGTGATTGCCAACAAGGGTTTTGCCACCAAGCACTAAGTCATGTTTTGCATAGGGGTTGAATACTTATTTCACTCATTAAAATGCAAATCAATTTATAACATTTTTGACATGCGTTTTTCTGGATTTTTTTGTTGTTATTCTGTCTCTCACTGTTCAAATAACCTAACAATAAAATTATAGACTGATCATTTCTTTATCAGTGGGCATATGTACAGTCAGCAGGGGATCAAATAATTTTTTCCCTCACTGTATTAGTAAAACTAATGACATATTTGCTTAGTTGAGGTCATGGACAAAGTACTTTATGTACTTTTTCAAAAATGCACATAAGACAATAGATTACAGAAAACAGAGATGATGCAATAGACCCACATGATGCTTATTTAACCTTGAACTCTTCCCCCTTGTTCCACATCACAACTTTCCAAGAATCTTATCTGTTCATCACACTCAAACTTTGAGTGTGTTATAATCAACAAGAAAAAAAAATATTAGCAATTGAATTCCCCAAATAGCAATTTAATTAATCAAATAAGCTGGGTTAGAAACAACTACATTTGGGTAACATTGCAAATGTTGGGGTTATATTGACCCAGCACTTTGGACAGTTAACAGTTGAAGGTGGAGATCGGGTTTGTTGATGCTGGTTATCTGAGCTATGATCAAAGATGGGCAGTTTTCTGTTACATTTAAGGTACGTATTTTAAGTACTTCATTATATTTTGTCACCTCAAGGGTTGAACCGGCTTCCTTTGGAAGCTAGGATAGCAGAGTCTCTACCTATCTTCAAAAGACACCTAAAAACTAATCTTTTCACTGAATAGCAAACAAGCAAGCAAGCAAGTTCATTTATATAGCACAATTCATACTTAAAATTTTTCCATTGCCACTACCTGTCTTTTGTCTTGTGTTAACTTTTGTGTTTCATGTTTATTTTAATAGGCTTCTTTCTAGCACTGACCTTTGCTGATAATTATTAACGGAGCAGAATGCACTTTCTACTAAGCTGTGGGGTGGTTTCACCTAGCTCTTTTAAAATGTGTGTAGTTACTAAGTTGCTCTGGATAAGAGCATCTGTAAAATGTTGTATGTTGTTGTAGTTTGGCCAGCTACTTGCTTCCAGAAAATATAATACAAACTTTTTAAATTGCTGCAGTGTTTTTCAGAATCTTTTGTCAATGTGAATTATTGAGTTTCAGCCAGATGCCTCTGTTACCGGACATTGAAATAAAAAATAAATAAAAATAAGATATGTGATTTTAAGCACAGGAAGAAAACAAGGACTGTAAAGCTAAGATTATACAATTAATTAACAATAACATTTACTTGAATAGAAAAAATGACGTAGTTCAGCAAGATCTGGGTAAGTGCTGCATTAGGTTGAAGGGGAAACCTATTGTGGACCAGTGGAGATACAGTCAGAGTTGTGGTTATCTGAGATTCCAGTTCCCCTTAGTACACAATCTTGTTTGGGGATGGTGAGTAGTATAGAATCAGAGGAGTGGAGACAGAGGGAAGGGGACTGTGTGTGAAGGGGGTTGGAGGACCAAGGCTGAGAAGAGCCTTGTATAGTAGTTTTGGAGTAGGATATATTAGGTAATGCAGCATTTTACTGGGAGACAGTAAAGGTGGTGGAAGGTGGGGGTGTTGTGCTCCCAATATTTGGTGTGCATGAGGACCCTGGCAAGGGAATCTTTTACTTTCTCAACCCTAAGCAAGTCTTTAATGGATTCCCTGACTAGGACTCCATTGCCGTTGTCCAGATGAGATGTTTCAAAGTCATATATGAGGGTCTTTGCATTGGAATCTCCAAAGGACACACTGCTTCACCCAGTGATGCCCAGGTCCATTTCCATGCAATCCTGAAAAATGGCACATGGCAGACAAATCAAACTGCAGTAACAGTAGGCTTCTATGCAGACAAGTTCATCAAGATAAACTAAGCCATTAAAACCAGGCCTTATAAAATGTGTATGGAGTAATTTCTCTGTTTTTTATATTTACTTAGTCTTACTTGGTGAATAGAGAATATTAATTTCCTTCACCCCCATCCATTGAATTGCTCCTATAGTTTTGAATTCATTTAGCCTACCGCATCACACGCACAGTGAAGTGTAGAAATGTGCTTCAGTGACAGGCTGCTGAGGTTGTTGCTGTTATATGATATTTTATCCCTGTGAAAGGTTAATAATGAAGAAAGACCAGGTTGGTTTTCATAGCATGATATTGTTTATTGCCAACTGGTAATAAAACTGGTGTTGTTGACACTGATGAAAATGTCATAGGCCCTTCTTTCCTAACTTTTCTCAACAAATATTGGAACATGACAAAAAAGCTTACAGAAATAGGCCTTAGAAACAAATATCTACAAGAGATTTACATATGTTTTTTCGTGTCAGTTAACTGTGGTCCACTGTTTTCACCATGACCCCGATTGTCCGAGTCATTGCTATAATACATTTGTGATCTATAATGAGCAGTTGCTGTGAGCATCTCCCATTAAAATGTTTGGTAAATTATTTTAAATGTGATTGTCTTCAATGTGGTGACTGTGTCATTCTATGAGAGGGACAACCCTAAGTAAAGTATGTCCAAATACAGCAAATTTGGGTACTGAATGGATTAGTATTTTTGAAATGGGTATCTACAAAAACATTTTGATTACTAGTGGACTAGATCTAGTCCAGCCAGAACAAGACATTTTTTGCACATGCTAATCTCTTACATCTCAATCTCTATCTCCATCTTCTGGCCAGTGTTCTATTTCAGGTTTTTATGGTGCAGATGCAGCTCAGCAATATATAATCAATTATATCTCAAGACTACAAATGTCACATCAGATTGCACTACTTGACCTTTAAACATGTGTTGTAAGCGTAAGCCGTGGGTGGTCAAAAAAGACAGCAATGGCAACCACATGTCCTTTTTGCTAACCTTCAGTTAGCAAGAAAACAAGAGAAAACACGCACTGAAGTGTAGGGAATTGATGTGCCATCTAGCTCTAAATAACTTTTTTATATGTTTTTGAATATCCAAAAATATAGTTCTTAAGGCTTTTTACAGTTGTACTCATAAGTTTGCATATCCTGGCAGAAATTGTGAAATTTTGGCATTGATTTTGAAAATATGTGTAATGAATGGGTCAAGGCGGGGATGGGCTGGTTCCAGAAGCGGAGCGTTAGTGGTATTTAGGAGAAGTGAACTCCAGACAGGGAAAGGCAAAGGCACAGTCGGACAGGCAAGGGTAAAACCACGAGAGGCGAACTATACAAAATCACAGGGCGGACGTCGAGAAGAATATCAGGCTAAGGTCAAACATGGGGAATCAATACGATAAATGCACTAGGCAGAAGCGAAAACCAAAGGCTCAGTATGAATGGCAGAAGACAAACAATACCTCTCAAAGGCTAGGGAGAACTGAAAAGAACTAAACAGGGACCTAAACCAGACACAGGTGGGGACACAGGTGATCAGAATGAGGGTGATTGGGATCTGATGACTGGGGTGCGTTCATGAGTAGTGGAGCGTGCTCATGCCGGAGGTGGGCATCACAATATGACTGATCATGCAAAAAAACTGTCTTTTATTTAAGGATAGTGATCATATGAAGCCATTTATCACCACATAGTTGTTTGGCTCCTTTATAAATCATAATGATAATCATAATCTTATTCTTAGTTGGTAAAACGTGTTGAAATAAAAGGTGACATTCTGTACTTTTGCCTCATATTCATCTTTTAGTAGTATTCTTATATGCCTTGAGTGTAAAAACAAGAAACCAGGCAAGCCTAGTTAAGCCGGCCCGCAATAGGAAGTGTTGCCATCTTGAGATTCAAACCCGGGTTGCCCACGTGAAAGGCTATGTCGTTAACCACACACCACGGAGCTGTACTTTTGCTGGGTGTCAGTATAGCCTCTTGTCTCTATCCTGAACAAATCCTCTTTTGCCACTGGCCGTTTTAATAGTTAATTGGCCATTTGTGAATGAAATTGATACAGTTAAACTGACTAACGTTTCTTACTAACTTTACCTCTACCACAAATAGCGGCTATGTATTGCGTTTGCCACTGGCCGTTTTAACAGCGTATTAGCCAGTAATAAGCTTTGCCGGTATCTACTAACTTACTGGAATAGTCATTAGAATTGAGCAATTGCTAGCGAGTCTGCCAAAGCTATTTCATTTCATGGTACAGGAACGTATTTTTTTCTTTCAGGGCAAAAAAACGTAATTTTTTCTTTCATTTGTGAATGACATTGATACAATAACTATCAATAAAGGCGACGAAAACTAACTTTATCATCAAGTGAAAAGACGAGAGAATCGTGGAATGTACGAGAAATAATTAATAAATGTCATTGCTCTCAACAGATTCGAACATAGGTCTTTCATACAAGAGACACTGTCATTAACCACTACGCCACGGCATTGCAAGTTTCAGCAATCGCTAGACTCCATTGAGGATTGTGTTAAATAGGCTTACTAGTATCTACTAACTTCCTAGGAATAATCATGAGAATTGAGCAATTGCTAGCGAGACTGAAGATGAACTATTCCATGCCAGAAACAGTCGCAATATAACCGTATACAGTTTCAGTTAAGGCTTAAGATATCGTAACTACGTTGTTAAGCCAGCAACTGTGTTTGTCTATCATGACCCAAAACGCATGCACAGATGCGTACTTCAAAAATCCACCAGGAATAGTTGCAATATAACCGTAAACTGTTTTATTTCAGGCTTACCATAATGTAGATACTAATGGTTTTAGCCAGCAAAGTTTTCGTCTATACGGAATAATTGATAACGCGTACTACACAACGCCTGCGAGGAAATACAAACCCGGGACCTATAGTTCACAAGTCCGCTTCTCTAACCACTACACTATTTAACAAGGGTCAGTCAGTTAGTTGGTCACTCACTCAGTCAGTCGGTCACTCACTCAGTCAGTCAGTAAGAGACATTTGCTCTTCTTAGCCAGCTCCGCTCACGTGGTCCATCAAAAAAGCAATTTTGACTTACCTGTCCAAATACCTAATGTACTTAATTAATATGTGGTCAACCAACATACAGTTGTGCTCAAAAGTTTCCATACCCTTGGAGAATTGGTAATACAGCTCCGGAAAAAATTAAGACACCACTCCTAATTTTTCTTAAATCAGCATCTCTACATGTATGGCAGCCATTCCATTCCAGTGTCTGTTAAATTCCAACACAGGCACACCTCATTTTACTTAATGAGGTACTGATTAGGTGATTACCTGAACCAAATCTAATTTAACAAGGAAAAGTACAAAAACCACTGCAGTGGTCATCACTATCCTCTTGCAATAAGACCACCTGGATGGCAAAAACAGTGCAAGTAGTACCTCAAGTGTAATTTGAATAAAAAAATAACTATTCAGCATGACAAAAGAGTTGAAAAGAAAAGCTTTGAGTGAGAAAAAGAAGGGTTTAATTCTGGCTTTACTAGCAGAGGGATACAGTGAGCGTCAATTTGCTTCCATCCTGAAAATTTCAAAGATGGCGGTTCATAAGAACAAGGTCAAGCAACAGACATTGGGGACAAAATGAATGTGTGGTCAACCAATTAATGTGTGGTCAACCAACATACAGTTGTGCTCAAAAGTTTGCATACCCTTGGAGAATTGGTAATACAGCTCCGGAAAAAATTAAGAGACCACTCCTAATTTTTCTTAAATCAGCATCTCTACATGTATGGCAGCCATTCCATTCCAGTGTCTGTTAAATTCCAACACAGGCACACCTCATTTTACTTAATGAGGTACTGATTAGGTGATTACCTGAACCAAATCTAATTTAACAAGGAAAAGTATAAAAACCACTGCAGTGGTCATCACTATCCTCTTGCAATAAGACCACCTGGATGGCAAAAACAGTGCAAGTAGTACCAGTGCAAGTGTAATTTGAATAAAAAAACAACTATTCAGCATGACAAAAGAGTTGAAAAGAAAAGCTTTGAGTGAGAAAAAGAAGGGTTTAATTCTGGCTTTACTGGCAGAGGGATACAGTGAGCGTCAGTTTGCTTCCATCCTGAAAATTTCAAAGACGGCGGTTCATAAGAACAAAGTCAAGCAACAGACATTGGGGACAACAAAGCTACAGACTGACAGAGGGCGAAAACTACTGTCCACTGACCGAGATGACTGTCAACTCATTCGAATGTCACTCAACAACCGTAGCATGACACCACATGACCTAAAAAAAGAATGGCAAACAGAAGCTGGGGTGAAGTGCACGGCGAGGACAGTTCGAAATAGGTTCCTAGGGGCAGGGCTGAAGTGGTGCAAAGCGAGAAAAAAGCCCTTCATCACTGAGAAGCAAAGAAGAGCCAGGCTGAAGTTTGCAAGAGACCATAAGGATTGGACCGTAGAGGAATGGAGTAAGGTCATCTTCTCTGACGAGTCAATTTTTCAGCTTTGCCCAACACCTGGTTATTTAATGGTTAGACGGAGACCTGGAGAGGCCTACAAGCCACAGTGTCTCGCACCCACTGTGAAATTTGGTGGAGGATCGGTGATGATCTGGATATGCTTCAGCAAGGTTGGAATCGGGCAGATTTATCTTTGTGAAGGACGCATGAATCAAGCCAAGTACAAGGTTATCCTGGAAGAAAACCTGATTCTTTCTGCTCTGACAATGTTCCCCAACTCTGAGAATTGGTTTTTCCAGCAGGACAACACTCCATGCCACACAGCCAGGTCAATCAAGGTCTGGATGGAGGACCTCCAGATCAAGACCCTGTCATGGCCAGACCAATCTCCAGACCTGAACCCCATTGAAAACCTCTGGAATTTGATCAAGAGGAAGATGGATGGTCACAAGCCATCAAACAAAGCCGAGATACTTGAATTTTTGTGCCAGGAGTGGCATAAAGTCACCCAACAGCAATGTGACAGACTGGTGGAGAGCATGCTAAGACGCATGAAAGCTGTGATTAAAAATCAGGGTTATTCCACCAAATATTGATTTCTAAACTCTTCCTAAGTTAAAACATTAGTATTTTGTTGTTGAAAAATGAATATGAATTTGTTTTCTTTGCATTATTTGAGGTCTAAAAACAATGCATCTTTTTTTGGTCAAAACTGATAATTTTGCAGTGATCTCTTAATTTTTTCCAGAGCTGTATTTGCACCATTTGTAAAGAAAACATGAGTGAGCAGGCAAACACGTTTTTTATTTCTTATGAGATTCACATTCAACTGTAGGTCGTAACAGAATGGCACAATCATAAAACAAAACATGGCAACAAAGAAAAAAATGAACTGACCTCTGCATACCCTTAGTTCTTAATATTGTGTATTGCCCCCTTTTATTTTTGTAATAGCTATACCACCGAATTCTTGCAGGTGGTATACCTGCCCATTCGTCTTGGCAAAATGCCTCCAGGTCATGCAAAGTCTTTGGTCGTCTTGCATGGACCGCGCGTTTGAAATCTCCCCAGAGTGGCTTAATGATATTAAGGTCAGGAGACTGTGATGGCCACTCCAGAACCTTCACCTTTCTCTGCTGTAACCACTGGAAGGTCAACTTGGCCTTGTGCTTAGGGTCATTGTCGTGCTGGAAAGTCCAAGAGCGTCCCATATGCAGCTTTCATGCAGAAGAATGCAAATTGCCTGCCAGTATTTTCTGATAACATGCTGTATTCATCTTGCCATTAATTTTCACAAGATTCCCCGTGCCTTTAGAGCTCACACCCCAGAAAACATCAGTGAGCTACCACCATGCTTCACAGTGGGGATGGTATTTGGTTCACTATAGGCCTTGTTGACCCCTCTCCAAACATAGTGCTTATGCTGCCGTACAAAGACAAAGCCCAATAACTTCACATTTGGTCAAAATTGAGTTAAGACTCAAAATGGGCTTTGTGACATCTGCTCAGTTTTGTGACAAAGCCTCCTGGTTCAATTTTGTCGCGTTTCAGGGAGAGTGTCAAAATTGCAGTAACTACAAAATCCAAGCTAATACCAAGGCAAACCACAGTAAGTGATGTGTTACTGCGTTCTGGCTTTGTTTTCCTGGCTTTGACACCGCAGATACTGCGGTCTGCCTTGGTAGCCTTATCCCGAGGGGAATTGTAATTCCTTTTGTCCCGGGCATTGCACTCCCTCACACATTACCAACAAGCCAGCCGGCTAGCCTACCATAAACACCATGGCACAATCCCGTGGCAAAATGACGGTTGAACTCGCATTGAAACGCAAATATCATGAGAAAGGTGAGGAAGATGGCAAAATATGAACACCTAGTGAGGCAAATGACAGCTTTAGAATCAGTTAACGATAGCTAAATAAGTTGCTAGCTAGCCTGCTGCTGGCAAATTAGACAGAGCCTACCACTGTAATGAGCCAGTGGTGCAAAGCATAAGGAACCAGGCGAGTTATAATTAACGAAAGCTATTCATTAAAATAAACAAGGAAACGAAAGCACTGACAAACAAAAGGGCTGAACGTTTCAGAAAAAAACGATAACCTAAAGCTAAACTAACATAGCCTATATCAGAAATAAAGTGGCCTACGCAACGAAAGATAACACTTACTGAAACACACGTTACAGGAATAACACAAGGCGAACACAAAAAAAAATGTTCTTCCTAAGAAGGCATTACATGAATGCATTGCAATTAATCTACCCACGACATGTTTGACTGGCTGGTGTAAAAACTTTAAAGGCATTTTTCTCAGTTTCAGTGCTTGCGTAGTTACTGCATTTTGCCTTTGTAGGGCAGTATGGTTGTGACCATAAAGCTCTATTTTGGTCTCGTCACTCCAAATTACAGTGTGCCAGAAGCTGTGAGGCATGTCAAGGTGATGTCGGGCATATTGTAACCGGGCTTTTTTGTGGCATTGGTGCAGTAAAGGCTTCTTTCTGGCAATTCGACCATGCAGCTCATGTTTGTTCAAGTATCATCATATTGTGCTCCTTGAAACAACCACACTGTCTTTTTCCAGAGCAGCCTGTATTTCTCCTGAGGTTACCTGTGGGTTTTTCTTTGTATCCCGAACAATTCTTCTGGCAGTTTTGGCTGAAATCTTTCTTGGTCTATCTGACCTTGGCTTGGTATCAAGAGATCCCTGAATTTTCCACTTCTTAATAAGTGATTGAACAGTGATGACTGCCATTTGCATGGCTTTGGATAACTTTTTATATCCTTTTCCATCTTTATAAACTTCCATCACCTTGTTACGCTGGTCTTTTGACAGTTCTTTTCTGCTACCCGTGGCTCAGTATCTAGCCTGCTCAGTGTATCCACATGAGAGCTAACAAACACATCGACTATTTATACACAGACGCTAATTACAATTTAAAAAGCCACAGGTGTGGGAAATTCACCTTTAATTGCCATTTTCACTTGTGTGTGTCACCTTGTGTGTCTGTAACAAAGGCCAAACATTCAAGGGAATGTAAACTTTTGATCAGGGTCATTTGGGTGATTTCTGTTATCATAATGATTTTAAAAGGAGCCAAACAACTATGCGATAATAAATGGCTTCATATGATCACTATTCTTAAATAAAAGACAGTTTTTTTTCGCATGATCAGTCATATTTTCAAAATCAATTCCAAAATTTCACAATTTCTGCCAAGGTATGCAAACTTATGAGCACCAACTGTATGAGTTCACCATGAACGCAGTTCTACATGATTTATAAATGCTTTTTTAATCGAAGGTAAATATTGGCTCACTATTTGCAAAGAACTGACATGCTCTCACACAATTTCGAGCAATGTGTTATGGTTTATATATGGTGTATAACAAATGTTTAACCATTGAATAACCATTAATAGCGCCATTATGAAGACTTTAAAAACCCTTGAGAGGTGGCATAAATTATTCCCAATAATTTAGACTTAGTTATTTTCAAAGGTTTTAAGCAAGTGGCCTAAATGGATATTTGACCAAACTATTACATAGTGGTCCAACAGAATTTGTTAAAGGGGCCTTGCTTCAGATGTTTTTAGATGCTGAAAAGGCCTTTGCCAGAATACAACGGGATTATTTATGAATGGTTCTAGCTCATTTTAGTATGGGTCCTACATTTAAAAATGTGATTAACATTTTGCATGCTAGTTCAGATGCAATAGTGATAACTGGCACCAATTTCCTCAACTTTCTTGTTTTTTTAAATCACCTAGACAGGATGACCCTCTATCCAGTTGATTCTTCATTCTCTCTCAGTAGCCCCTTGCACAATCAGAACAATTAATGACTCTGCCCATTCTACACTGCTCAAAAAATTAAGGGATGGATGGTGTCCTGGGGGATCTCCTCCCAGACCTGGGTCAGGGCATCAGTGAGCTCCTGGACAGTCTGTGGTGCTACTTGGCGGTGTCGGATGCAACGATACATAACCTCCCAGTGGTTCTCAATTGGATTCAGGTCTGGGGAACGTGAGGGCCAGTCAATGGCATCAATGCCTTCGTCATCCAGGAACTGCCTACACACTCTGGCCACATGAGGCCGGGCATTGTCCTGCACCAGGAGGAACCCAGGACCCACTGCCCCAGCGAAAGGTCTAACGATGGGTCTGAACCTGCTCTCATCTGTGAAGAGAACGGGGCGCCAATGGCGGACCTGCCAATTCTGATGTTCTCTGGCAAATGCCAATCGAACTGCATGGTGCTGGGCTGTGAGCACCGGTCCCACTAGACGACATTATCCTTGAGATGTTTCAAGAACCTGATTGATAAATTAAACTGATTTGACATCATTTGGAAAAGTACAAACCTGTCTATATAAGGTCCCCCTAAGACCTTGGTCAGGGAGGTGACCAAGAACCCAATGGTCACTCTGACATAGCTCCAGAATTCCTGTGTGGAGATGGTTGTCTTTCTGTAAGGTTCTCACACCTCTACAGCACTCCACGAGGCCTTTTCTGATAGAGTGGCCAGACAGAAGATACTCCTCAGTAAAAGGCACATGACAGCCAGCTTGGAGTTTTTTCTTGGTCATTAAGGGGTATTGTGTGTTGATTGATGAGAAATAATCTATTCAATCAGCTTTAAAATAAGGCTGTAACAAAACAAACTGTGAAAAAGGTTAAGGTGTCTGAGCACTTCCTGAATCCACTGTATTTGAAACCAAAGAAATATTTATTAATTTATGAACATTATAATAAAAGTATATGTTCTGAGAATGTAAACTCTAAAAATGCTTTACTTATAGGCTTGACATTGATTTTTGTCTATAGTATTTAAAACAATGATCTTTATTTAAGTGGATGTATATTGTTTAAATGACTTTATTTCAACTTTCAAGTGCCTAAGACTTTTGCATAGTACTGTACACTTTCAAGCATAAGTCTCCATGGTTAAGGCAGAGCAGTACCATCTACTGGACAGCTGATCTATCTATAGCTAACCCACCCAGGGCTAAGCCCAGTCAAAGGTTTTCTCTGTCCTGGCACCTGATCTAACTACAACCCTGCCCTACTCTCAAAACTGATCATCAACCAAATGTGCCTCTTGAAAACAGTAGGTTATTGCTTGGCTCAGATCTGAGTCAAAGGATGGCTGATATACCGATACCACAGCTAGGCATTATGATGTGAGACAATGAGGATTTTAAGAATAATTAAACTGACTTCCTACTAATGTTCCCAGTAACAACAAAGAGTTATAGGTACCTTACCTTCCAGAAAACCAGATAATTTAGTAAAAATAAATGAACATAAGGAACCTTAGGTAAAACGAGTTGCACTGATGACACAAATATTTGGAACAACAAAATATATTTTATTAACAAGAATATAAATCTTATCTTTTACAACTACATTACATTTTTTAAATGGTTCTCAACTATATTATTCTAACTCAAACTATAAAAATAGTAGCAATTTAAAGAATCTAGTAATTCCCATTAAGTTTTTAATTTTAGCTGGAAAAATAATTAGAATCTTAAGAAAGCAAGAGTATAATATGAAATTGGAAGATCAACCACAGCACCCTTCAACAGAACAAAAACCAAAAGACCTTCTTTAATTTCCTCATACCTTTATTTCAAAACATTTGCCTTTGAACTTCTGTGTCACTTCCTAGAGTCATATTTGTATCAATTAACCTACCCTCTAACATGTAGGTTTTTTCTTTAACCTTTTAGTGCAGTGGGCTAAAGAAATCAACCAGCACATTTTTCAGTAGTCTTAAATGTAGTTTGAATCAAGGTCTAAAATTAAGACCCTTTTCAGATATAGAGTTCCAATGAACAGTATTAGTCTTATTCCCATTATTAGACTATCTACAGTATTCTAGAAAAGACTTATGCCACTACAGTAAATAGTGTACAGTAATAGTACTTTGCTTGTAAATAACATTACAATAAACATGAATACAATTAAAAGTAACACAAGTTTCTTCTGTTTTTCAAAAGGTATTTGATATCGTATGATATGGCTTAAAGAAATGTCATCAAGAAATTCGATGACAATGGGAAGAAGACAAAGAATTCAGTCAAAAACCAAAAAGGTTGTCTGAACCTGATGAACAGTACTTTATCTTAATTTCCCTGAGGGCAAAAGAAAATCCAATGAAGTGCTTGCATGGTGCAGCTAAGATACTGTTATTGTGGAAAGAGAATGCAGTACCCAAAATACCAAAAAGCATGGGGCAACAGTCTTAAAGAGTGATGAGTCCTAATTCGAAATTATTTTGCAACCTTTTCATGGCAAGTTTAACAGCCCGGCTGTTGCATTTCTTTTTTATAGTGTCTTTAAGTTCTAGTTATTCTGTTTTTATGTTAATTTACTTCACCTGTTATCTTAGTGTTCTCACCTGTGTCTCCCTATTTAGGTAAAGGAAGCTTTGAACGTAAAGTGGCAAATCAAAAGTAAACTAAATCTGGATAACATGGTCACAGACCCTGTTTGAAAAACAGTGAAAAATTATAAGAATAGAATTATCGCCCTGCAGTATAAAAGATAAAAAAAGAACAAGAGCTGAGAAAAGAACAAATAGCATCCAAAGTCAAAAAGAGTTGTGTTAATGGAGTTTCTCTGGTGATGGGGGTTGGAGCCTTGGTTCAGCTGACTGTCTTTGCCCTTCCTCTCTGTCTCCTGGACATACCTGTCTCCTAGTGTCTACTTCCTGGATGAATTTACCACAGGACTACTTAAAAAATTACATTGCACTCTACCAAGTTGAATTGCTGTTAAAAACACAATATCTTTTTCAAACTTTTCATTATATTAATGTTTCTTTACGTTTACCTCATCGTTAGAGTGCAGTAAGCACTTACCTCTCAAATTTGTCACGTACTGGCAGGCCAGGCCTGTGAGATCCAAAGCCCTCTCTCGCTTATTTGATGCACGCACATCCGTTTGTCATTATTGCCCTCAACTGTGTTCCGAATCACGTCCCTATTTAAGTTTCGTCTTTCCCCGTGTAACGTTGTTACCTTTTCATACCATGGTTTTCATTTCTTTTCTCTAGTTCTGTTATGTTCAGTAATGTTACTAAAGTCCTCTGTTCTCCCTTCTCCTGTGTCTTTCCTCCTGCCTGCAATGTTGCATTAACTATATTTTCAGGTGCCTGAAGATTTTTGCTTAATGTTGTGAATCATAGAAACGTGAAGTACAGTGAGGGAAAACATTATTTGATCCCCTACTGATTTTGTACGTTTGCCCACTGACAAAGAAATGATCAGTCTGTAATTTTAATGGTAGGTTTATTTGAACAGTGAGAGACAGAATAACAACAAAAAAAATCCAGAAAAACGCATGTCAAAAATGTTATAAATTGATGTGCATTTTAATGAGTGAAATAAGTATTTGATCCCCTCTCAATCAGAAAGATTTCTGGCTCCCAGGTGTCTTTTATACAGGTAACGAGCTGAGATTAGGAGCACACTCTTAAAGGGAGTGCTCCTAATCTCAGCTTGTTACCTGTATAAAATACACCTGTTCACAGAAGCAATCAGTCAATCAGATTCCCTAAAGAACTGTCAATCTCCCTCGGTCTGGGGCTCCATGCAAGATCTCACCTCGTGGAGTTGCAATGATCATGAGAACGGTGAGGAATCAGCCCAGAACTACATGGGAGGATCTTGTCAATGATCTCAAGGCAGCTGGGACCATAGTCAACAAGAAAACAATTGGTAATACACTACGCCGTGAAGGACTGAAATCCTGCTGCGCCCGCAACGTCCCCTTGCTTAAGAAAGCACATGTACAGGCCCGTCTGAAGTTTGCCAATGAACATCTGAATGATTCAGAGGAGAACTGGGTGAAAGTGTTGTGGTCAGATGAGAGCTCTTTGGCATCAACTCAACTTGTTTGGAGGAGGAGGAATTATGCCTATGACCCCAAGAACACCACTCCCACCGTCAAACATGGAGGTGGAAACATTATGCTTTGGGGGTGTTTTTCTGCTAAGGGGACAGGACAACTTCACCGCATCAAAGGGACGATGGACGGGGCCATGTACCGTCAAATCTTGGGTGAGAACCTCCTTCCCTCAGCCAGGGCATTGAAAATGGGTCATGGATGGGTATTCCAGCATGACAATGACCCAAAAGACACGGCCAAGGCAACAAAGGAGTGGCTCAAGAAGAAGCACATTAAGGTCCTGGAGTGGCCTAGCCAGTCTCCAGACCTTAATCCCATAGAAAATCTGTGGAGGGAGCTGAAGGTTCGAGTTACCAAACATCAGCCTTGAAACCTTAATGACTTGGAGAAGATCTGCAAAGAGGAGTGGGACAAAATCCCTCCTGAGATGTGTGCAAACCTGGTGGCCAACTACAAGAAACGTCTGACCTCTGTGATTGCCAACAAGGGTTTTGCCACCAAGTTCTAAGTCATGTTTTGCAGAGGGGTCGAATACTTATTTCACTCATTAAAATGCAAATCAATTTAGAACATTTTTGATGTGTTTTTCTGGATTTTTTTGTTGTTATTTTGTCTCTCACTGTTCAAATAAACCTACCATTAAAATTATAGACTGATAATTTCTTTGTCAGAGGGCAAACGTACAAAATCAGCAGGGGATCAAATACTTTTTTCCCTCACTGTATAACAAAATTCTGAGTATGTCTATTTATAAAAAGTCAGTGGGTCGATATTATCTACTCTCCGTCTATTCCACAACATCGTGTCAACATGTTCTCCAAGAATTAAACATATTAAGATATTTTACATCAATCTTGGACTCAAGTAAAACTGTGATATTGTTTAACCACAGTTTTTCTGAAACAACTGCCATTTTGACAAGTTTAACAACAACTTAGAACAAACCATAGAGTATGACATTTTCCTCTACTTCACTGCTATTAAAATGGTAAGTCATAACATGTCTTCCACAACAAAAAGCCCTATGACTTTACTAGTAAATAGCTATTATTAATTAATCTTAACATTTTTGTCTGTACATGTGCCATTTACTTGAAGAAGTTATAGCACCAGAATGCACTGTACGAAGATGACAAGCTGGTGGCAATGCTCTGGGCAATGTTCTGCTTGGAAACCCTGAGTCTAGTCATTCATGTGGACTTCATTTTGACATGTGCCAACTACCTAAACATCATTGCAGACCAGGTACACCCCTTCATGGCAATGAGATACCCTGATGGCAGTGGCCTCTTTCAGCAGGATAATACACCCAGCCACACTGCACACATTGTTCAGGGATGGTTTGAGGAACTTGAAGAGTTCAGGGTGTTGCCCTGGCCTTCAAATTCCCCAGATGTCAATCTGATTGAGCATCTGTGGGATATGCTGGACCAACAAGTTCGATCCACATTGGCTCCACATTGCAACTTACAGGACTTGAAGGATCTTCAGCCAATGTCTTGGTACCAGATACCACAGGAAACCTTCAGGGGTAGAGCCATGCCTCGACAGGTCGGTGCTGTTTTGGCAGCACACTGAGGACAAACAGCATTTTAGAAAGGTGGTCATGTTTTGGCTCATCAGTGCATAAATTTATACACACAGAGTGCCTCTGGAAAATATTTGGACCCTATCAGTCACTCCAGATTTTGTTATAAATGTAATTTAGAACTGATATTTTTGCAATCAATCTATACCCAATACCCCATAACGACAAATCAAACACGTTTTGGGGATATTTGCACCCATCCCTTGAAAATAACATCCAACATTTAAGATGACCCACCAGTATCTTCAACCACAAGTAACTTGATATTAGCTAATCTTTAATTTCAAAATAATACATAGGTTTCCAGATTAGTTCATTACATTTTCTGCTTGTTAGGGCCCAGCAAAAACTTTTGTTCTTCAACTAAGGCATGTGTGTAATCTCTTTGGACTTGCCCTCCAGATGAAAATACTCATGTTTAACAACTTTGCCCTGGAAGCTTTTTTCAAAAGCTTTACATAAGCCTATAGCTGTGATGATCTCTAAGGTGAAATGAATGAAAACATGCATTGAACAAAAATAAAAAAATAAGTATGGTGTGTTATCACTAAAAGTTGATAAAAACTCTTAAAAACAGCTGCTGTGTCAACCTCATTTGAAATTTCTACCACATCTAGCGGTCTCTTGAGAGTAGACACTGTCAAAATCTGAAACAAGTCTTTACAAAAGTGCAGTTAGTCAATATGATGCTTTATTTTGGTTTCCAGTGTACAGAATACCATACATTAATAATATACTCTACAAGGTCTTCCCCCAATGGTTATTTCAGAAGAAGAAGGCACATGTACTAAGGAATCATCAAGATGACAACACCGAATCACAAGGGATAATCTGGGGAAGAAGCTTGTAAGGACAGGGAGGCGGGGACAAAGGGGTGGAGCTCTCAAGCTCAGAAGCGAACAGGGAGAGACTTGGGGCCGACAACATCTCTTAGGGTGTTAAAATAAAAAGTGACAAATTACACTTAACTCTGTTGCACTAGACAACAACATAACAGTGACATCACAAGTCATCACAAAGTAAAAAACAAAACACTACAGGAAAATAGTTTCAGGAAAACAGTGCCTGAACCGTATCTGCTTAATGGGCAGTGTGAATGTCCAGAACCGTACAGACTGAGTGGACCGTGTGGATGGTAAGTAGCACATCAGCCGAGTGGACAGTGCGGGGGAATGTGGGTGTGCCGAAAGGGTGGTCCACACTTAATAGGAATGGTTGGCCACAAAGAGGGACTCCCCACCAGCTGCGCCCTTGTCCCCAGTGGAAACGTACTTGCCCTGGCAAGCCTTGCTGTTGTTCTGTAAATGAGACAGAGAGAGCGGGAGAAGGTACCAGAGGAGATAGTAGGCAGGTGGAGAAAGAGGAAAAGGAAATTATTAGTAAAGAACCTTGAAAAAGTAAAGAACCGTGCCATTAATACAGGGACAGACAACCTGTGACCTGTGCATGTCATTTTTTCTGTGACCATTCACCTCATCGTAAACACTATTCAAATTGCCAACGGCAAACACTATTGAAGATGTACTACAGCAAATAAAACCAAAAAAACAAGATGGTTTTGCCAGGTATGCCAAAAGCCTGAATGCACAGATTCTGCATGAAGAAAATTGTAGCAGTTAAAGAATTTTGTTCCTGTGAGACACCATATAAAGGAAGATTTGATTCATTGTGTATATTCTCAAAATATACAGAATGAATCAAAGATGATACAGGAAATTTGTAATAGATTCAGATGTTTTTGCCAGAGAAGTTTAAGTTGTTTGGTGCAAAGATTGTGGTATGTAAACAAAGTCTAGACTGCTCTGAAGAGCTCACTTTCTATGACATATACAGACCTTGAAATAAATTGTAAAGCACATTCAAACAAGTCTCACAAAACATTGCACTTTGTAGGAAATCATATCCATGCCATGTTCTAGGAAAACAGGTTCTCATATTTGAAATATTTACACTAAAATAAAAAAATACATATTTTAGTTTCTCAGATATTTTAAATATCCTAAACATGAATATAAACATATCATTGTTTTGATCCCATGTTTCATGAACTGAAAAAGGTCCTAGAGATGTTCCATACCCAAAGAATCAAAGTAATCTGTTTGTATTCATAGCTATGTGGACAACGATAAGCCTAAACTGAGTTACGCAAACCGTACCAGCAGACTTTAAAAGAATTAACAAGACTCTTGAGAATGATGACAGCCACATTGCATTAGTGTAATGTCTTTGGGGAGATATCATGGTCAAAAGTGAATCTAGAAACACTTTGCTTGCCTGTTGCAATGGAACAAATGGAATTGTGCTAATGCACCCCAGCTGACAGTTCACTCAGGCAGGCTCTATAAAACCCTTTAAGTATTTGAATTCCCTCCCACTCCCGTTTGACTCTCTGTGTGGGTCGTACCAGGGCTCTCTTGATGAACTCATCCTGGCATGCCTTGCCATTCTCTGGCTTGCCTCCCCAGGCCTTTAGGGCGGAGGCCTGCAGGGCACGCCCATAGGAGAAGGTGATGGCCCAGGGCCGGTGAAGGGGACACTGGTTCATGGCATTCAGGTTAATGGAAGCCTCTTCCTCAGACTGGCCTCCGGACAGGAATGTGATGCCTGGCGATTTGAAAAGGAGGAGAGGGGGAAGATTAGAGAGGGAGGGGTGTGGGGGGGAGGGGGTTGTGTGTTTCTCTTTCTATCCGGATGTATGCATCCGTGTTTCTCACCGGGCACGGCGGGGGGCACAGTGCGGCGCAGAGCAGTGACCGTTGACATGGCGATCTCCTGGTTGCTGAACTTCTGGGGGCAGGAGTGACCGGCGGTGACCATGTTTGGCTTCAGCAGGGTGCCCTCCAGATACACATGGTGGTCAGACAAGGCCTTGTATACTGCAGCAAGAACCTGAGAAAGGGAGAGAAAAAATGAGAAAGACAAGCAAAGAGAGAGGCAGAGAGCGAATAATCCAAAATTCTAAGTAGCTAAATTGGCCATTCAAAGGTGGCCACCGTTTCTTTGTTAGAGTAATCCATCACCTTCTCCGTGACATACTGGCAGCGCTTCAAGTCATGGTCTCCATCAGGCAGGATCTCAGGCTCCACGATGGGCACAATGCCATGCTATAGAAAAGAGCATAGGAGCATGGCAACCAGTGTCATGACTACAGACAATACAAGCGGACCGGTCAGGGTAACTGTGCCTAGCATCCTAACTACAGCAGACATCATGTTGAACTCACCACAGTTACAAAGTAGGTAACAGGAATTACAACGCCATGATCATTAGTTAGTGGTGATACAGTTTTTCTGAAGCAGAGGTTAAAAAAAAAATATGTTGTGATGCGTTGGCAATTGGGAACATATCGTGTCAACTGCGCAAAGGAGGCGAGTTATGTGACATATGAACTGTAGAGGCCAGACCAAGTTGTAATCTGCCAACTGATTTCATGTGTACCAATACTATCCCAAACAAATGTTTCTTCATCTGTGTGTGTGTACACTTTCTCTTACCATCTGGCAGATGCTGGCATAGCGGGCCAGGACATTGGCATTCTCCTTGATAGCCAGCTCGGATGGGGTGGTGTCAGTAATCTTCAGCACACAGCGCCACTTGGCGAAGTCAGCACCATCCTTCTTGTACTGGGCACAACGCTCATACAGCCCATCAAGACCTGAGAGAGAGATAAAGAGAGAGAAATAAGGAGTAATTCAAGAGCGGGGAAGGAGAGAAAAGAGAAAGAAGTAGAGCAGCAGGGAGACAAAAAGAATGGAAGTGAATCATGGAATATACAGCTTCTCCATTTGAAAAAAGGTCACTGTTTAAACCTAAATGCAATCTGCAAACCTAGCAGTGTTGGGCACAATACTAGAGATCAAACGGTCACCTGGCCCCACCGTCCACTCTCACCCTGAGTGGTGGTCTCTCCGTCGGTCGCCTAGCCCCACCCCCTGCTCTCACCCTGAGTGGTGGTCTCTCCGTCGGTCGCCTAGCCCCACCCCCTGCTCTCACCCTGAGTGGTGGTCTCTCCGTCGGTCGCCTAGCCCCACCCCCTGCTCTCACCCTGAGTGGTGGTCTCTCCGT
>JACXGI010006205.1:0-22626 GCA_016801175.1 Esox masquinongy | reverse complement strand
GCCCCTCTCCTTGATGAGCTCAGGGAAAGGCTTGCCATCATCGGTCTTCTGGTAAAGGGTCTCGTGAAAGAAGATGACTCCGCCGATGCATGGCTCGATGTTGTCGGCCGTGAAGAGGAGCTGGCGGTACAAGCGCCGATTCTCCTCGGTGTTCTCTGTGTTGATGCTCTGGAAGCGCTTGGCCACGCTACCTACAGAGGGTTTGAAATAAGGTTATATTTTAATAAACTCCTGAATGTACTGAATACGGCACACCAGTAAACCAAACCGCAGTAAACGTGTTATGACATTTCTGACTTTACTCTAGATAGCAAATTTGTCTAGGGCCTAAATGGTTCAGGTTTGGAGGGCAATACAATGCACACACAAATCTCGCAAAACTCACCATTAAATTCTATACTATCTTTGACAAACTGGCCAGTTTTGCTTCAAATGCTCATCTTTATTGTAGTTCTTTACTGTAGTTTGAATGAGAGGTTTAGTGGCAACAAAGGACAGTTTGACAAACGGCAAGCGTTGTAGGTCTGTGGGCTGTAGGAATGATGGAGGAATGTCACCATGGTGTCACAGTTGTCTCACTGTATGTTGGTTTGCCATGACTTACAAAAGCACAGCTGTCTGTACATGACAAGTTCCCCTACGTGTTAGGATGATGAAATTCTTTTAGTCTTTTGCACACATGGCCCAAATGAAATTTTACATTTGATTTTAACCCAACAGCTCCAAATTGGAGGGGTGTGGGGGGCTTCCCAATTTAATGCACAAGCAGCAATTAGTTTAATCTGTCTTGTTCAAGGACAGAACACTTGATTTTTCACCTTATCAGCTCTGGGATTCAAACTGACTACCTCTTGTTACTGGTCAGATGTTCTATGTGCCGAGCAATCTACTATTCCAAAACTTGTTAGTAAACAAGTGGTCACAATTGTAATCAGAAACCAAACTGTCATGCAATTAAGTTGTGACAAACTCAGCTAAAAAAATACAATTATACTATTTTGGGTAATGTACTGACTTGGACCAAAATGATCTTATCAACAGTTTAAGCATCGTAACTACTTGGGGATGTCGTTATTACTTGTTTTGCAGACTGTTCCTACACGTAGTCCGTGTTATGTAAGGCAAGCTGCGTTATGTAACAGAGCTCTCTCTCTCTGTCTCTACCTCACTTTAGCTCTGCCAGGATGGTAGTGTTATTTATAGCGCCACCGTACACCATCCTTTATATGGCAAGTATAAGCGTATGTTTAGTGGATGATCAGCGTTGCACACTATAATGGAAATAATAGTTCCCCATCATTTAATTTTTCACTTTTTGGATGCTTAAAAAGGTGAATTCAAAATGTCCAAATGGAAGTTAAAATATATTTCTATAATAGCGAAAATGAAAACAGTAATGTAGGCCTACATTGATTGACTATAAATTCACCTTCCAGAGTCAATACATGTTAGAAACATATTCGACAGCTATGGATATTCTTAGTTAAGTCTCTAGGATATGGACATCTGGGTTATGCAATTGCATTTGTCAGCCCCTGGATGAGACCATGAAGTGTGTTGGATGGCCTGTAGAGGTCTCCCTTCCCTGTTGTCTATAGATCGAATCCCAGTGGCAATTTTTTTTTTTTTTTTAAATACCATACAATTTGTGCTAAATATTTTCAATCAACAATTTCTGGAAGTCATTAGGGACAAGAGCATCAGAAGAAAATACTAAGATATTAATGGAGTAGGCTCTCGAGAACTGTGCATTATGCTAAGCTCCATCCATTTACTATATACTGAAAAACTGCACCAACTTTGCCAATGTCAGTAATAGACATAACATGATGCCACAACCGCCATGCTTTAACGATTTAACGTCTCGATCCACGGCCCCGCGGATCAATGACTAAAAAAATTAGACATTAAAACCAAACTTCTTTATGGTTCCAAATTTTTTTTGAATCATACATCCAAATGTTCCACGTAGAGCACTCTTTTGGCTTTCCTACACATGAATTTTCTAAAGTGTCCCAGAAGTCTGTTATTGTGTTTTTATTGTAGCTGAGAGTATACTGATTACATAGATATGCAACACTTCATGATACCTATTACAGAAATAAATGTTGGACCCAAAATGTCAAAGTGGTGAAATCCGTCCAAAAATCGCCCAAGACCAACAATTAGAATAAAAAGATAGATGCTTGGTTATTGTATTTGTTCAAACTTAAGGCTTTGGATTAATGCCAGCAGTAGCTGAATTCAAAAGTAAATCTAAATTACTAAGAAAACGTTGCTGTCGTAGACTACTAACAAGGTTTAAATGTATTAATATTTTGGCGCTTTAAGGTTGTTTTTGTTTACAGAACATTATTTTTACTCCATGTAGTCCTGGTTGGGGGGGTTCCACTCCCACATGCACATATTCCAGAATATGGAATATTGTCGTCTCAATGGCAAATCATATTATTGTTCTCACTATACACTGGTATATGCAGAGCACACAGCATGGCACACCGGAGAACTCACTGTGAGGTCAAATTGACCTACATTGACCCCATAAAAGATGGGTTGCCAACTGCCAGTGTAACACAAAATACAATATAATTAATTAATGAGCCATTCTACAACACGGCAATGGAGGGAGTACCTTCAGCACATGCGCCACTGGATCTCAAAGCCATGTAAGCCATTTTGATTGTATAACAGTTGTTGATGAGCTCATTATTTATAGTTATTGAAATAATTATTATACCTGTCTTGTTCAAAAAGGCACACATGAACACAGATTTCAAATGCTGTAGATTTGAAATGTAATACAATGAGAACACTGTTTGCTCTCCAGTGCAGTGAGAGAAGTAAGCAACGTGCTCATTACAGTAGCGGGGCCCAGTGAAAAAGCCACAGATGCCCCCTTATTACTAAGTAATTTTACCATTTGACCAAATCATAGTTATAGCCTCTCAACAAAAAGGAAGTGTTGAGTGAGGTGACAACATAGAATGTGCTCAATGAAACTGCTCAAAAATCTGGAGGAAACCAAACCCAGCCTGTCGGTTGGTTGCCAGAACAAGATGGCCAATGCGCATGTGTTCTGCTGCTTCTCGTGCCTACCTGTGGACTCATCAGCAGCAAGGATTCCCTTGCCTGGAGCAACAATCTTCTGAGCAATATCACTGAGCTCCTTCTTCTGCTCCGTAGAAAGGAATGGGAATGAATGAGGCATGGTGTCTGAGAGGGGGAGGGTTAGAAAGAGATTGAGAGAACGAGGCTGATTATTTATCTTTGACGCAGTCAACTCTCATAGCGATATCATATGGCTGATATAGTTGCGACTATATTATCTATTATAATTATGTAAATAGAACAACATTAAAAATAACCATATTATACCATTTCTATTCGAAGCGTTAACGTGATGAGCGGCCTAATAGCTATAACCTTGACTTGATCTGGTCTGGCACACATCCTGTTGCCTATGTGCGCCATCAGAGGAGAATGTCGAATTCCACAAACAAAAGCATCTGACAGATTCTGGTGAGCAATTCAACCGTGAACAACGACATGACAGTGGTTTTGAATCCCTATTATGCTTCCAAATCTTCCATTAAAGCCGATGAAATCTATCGAGTTCAACATGCCGGGAGTACGTGAGGGATTCACTTTTGCTTGGCCTAAACACGTAAGTAGACGTGTACTTTTTCCTAATCGTTTTTTAGAGACATTTTATCAATTTTCTGGAATCCTTTGCACCCTATAAACAGTTTACATTTAGCGTAATTACATGCCTGGTGAAATCGTGCCAATTGGTACTTCCGCATCTGTCCTTGCCATTGCATCAGTATGACCTTGTACATTGGGAGTTGCCGGATAGAGTAATATGCAAAAGCAATACATCAACAAATGCAGACATACAAACGACATCATATATGCTGAACAATATAGTTGATAGGGGAAAACGTACCTGTTTATCTGCGCAAGGGATACAGCAAGCTCGCCGGAGTACAGAAGGAAGTGAAACGTACTTCGGTTGAAATACAAGTCAATGAAGGGGGGATGTATTCTTAAATGTCAAGCAATGTGAGAGGGGAGGGCCGGTGACGAAAAAGAGCACACGTCCTAGGCAGGAGACTGTCCAATAAAAATGCACTATACTGTAAGATTGGCATACCATTCCATCCATTGTCTGGAGATAACTCGTTTTTGGTGACATTGATTGGCTACATTGCATCCAAGGGCCGTTCTTTTGAGTGACGGATAAGGAAAGGGCGTGTTTTGGGAATAACGTGGTTGAAAGAATCCTTGATTATGTACGTGACGACTCTCACATGCAGAATGTATGCTCGATGCGTGTCTGTGATGCAGCCCTGATGTACATCATCATGGAAATGCAATGGTGTGGCATTGAGTCACAATTTAACCATAGAAAACTACGTGTTGCATTATTCCCAATCTGAATGACTAAAATGAATACGTTTTTTCAATTGAAACCAAATTATTTAAATTGCGGGAATGTATGAGCATCAACGTGTTGCTATAAATTAGGCTTTAGACAACGAATGACGATATTTTACATGAAAAAAATAAACCTTCGTCATAATCAGTTGCCCTAAATTAATGTTCCTAGTACTCTATATAATACATACAATATGATACGGACAGTTTTAGCCGCAAAGCTATTCAAAATCATTACTTTGCGAGCTAAAAATAATAATCCGCTCTCAATCTGAACGCTCAAAACATTGTCTCGCTTAGTGTGCAGTCGTCTTATTACAGTACTCCATCGCTCAAATTCGGTTATTTTTTCTCCATCACCCATTTATGTTACAAACATGTTACATGATTTGCTAGTTTTGTTTGGCCATCTTGATGTTTAGTCTAGTCCTTGCTAATTTGTGAAAACATTCAGAATTAAGCAAGGTTTCAGATTCAGCGATACAAATGTTATGTTTTCAAAACATTTCAGATACTGCAGTGGAAGTATTGATTTCATTCGGCTTGAGACTGGCGCAGTGAGACCACAATTATATAACACACCCTGCGTCGCTGGGCTACCAACCAGTGAGGACCACACGCTCGCCTGTTCCCCAGATAGCACAAAGGGACGTATAAAACTTAAGCATCAGGTGGTCATTGTCACTCCCCACAGGGAGAGGAATCTCAGTGGCGAGGCAGTGAAACGAGATGCAATGGGGCCAACACATTCTGCCGATGGTCATGTCGATAATAGTCCTACATTCACAAAAGTTTTATTTTACAGACTGGATGCTTTTTATGTAAAGTTTTACACATAATTCGTTCTTTAGAAGGGAAAATGTTAAGTTTGATAGAATAAAATTTCCCGATGAGGTATAAAGTGGTCCTAATTCCAGTGTAAGGACTTTTGTTACATGGACATTACCAGAAGGAAAATGCAAAATGGCTGCCAATGCATTACCATATATGGATATGCATGTGTATGTGACGCGCAATGTAGCTCTATCCTCATTGGTCATAACGATTTGTTTACATTTTCTGTGTACTTCACTAGCTAGTTTGCTTTTTATTGCATCACATTCTGTAATCCCTCCAGGCTATCAGTATGGCGCTCCCACAAAATTACATTGAGTTCAACCGGGCCATCACTAAACCTGTTATTCGTTCGTTATTTGGACCTATTTATTAGGGGTGTGGAAAAAATCTATACATGTACGAATCACAATTTTATCTGTAACAATTCTGAATCGATTTTCATATTTAAGAAATCCATTTTTAAAAATATTAATGTCAACTAGTAAACAAAATTACTGTCAGTGCTCAATGACGCAACGAAAGCGAGTCCTCTACTCACAGACACCTGCGAGATTAGTGTGTTGCTAGATGTAGTTAAGGGCGAAAATCTGATGTCAACTTTGGAGGGGACAATTACATTACATATTCTCAAGAGCCATTCTTGAAGGGGACACCAAAAGTAGTGCTGTGGTACTGTTTTAGTTTGCCCCCTACTGTAGCTCTGCAAATTCAGCTATTGTGTGTGAACCCTACCAACATAAAACAAACTGACTGGATTTGCCCCCTACTTGCTATGTGCATTAAATGCCTTTCAGAAGGTAGACCTGAACACTGTCATCTTGCCAGCTAAGGAACACTACATAGATTGCATTGCAAGCTCCTCTCATTGACTCATTGACTCAAGCATCTCTCATTGCAGATTTAGTATTGCCATTTGTACTGCATTTGCCTTCATTGCACATCTATACATTCCACTTGTAATATACATATACTTAGTACATGTACATTTTCTGCCCTCTTCTATTTGCACTTCTGGTTAGATGCTAACTGCATTTCGTTGTACTGTGCTTGTACTTGTTCAATGACAATAAAGTTGAATCTAATCTAATCTAATTGACTCGAAATCCAACAGCTGCAAACACTGGTTGATGTTACTGTAGCTAGTTAGCAAATGTCAGCTAACTGCTAGCTAACAAAGTTTGACATGTAATTCAATGCAGAGAAAATGAAGGCTGGTGACGGTTATAAATGTTTTATTGCATTGAGTGGTAGAAGTAAAGAAATGTCTAACATATCCTTTATTAGATCTACTTACTGAAAGCCTGCCACCAACAACAGACCTGCACGATGTGCCACTCCTGAGGGCTGGGGGAGCAGTGGCTCAAACCATTGAGAGGCAAAAGGCGGGGGGATGGAATCAATTGAAACTTAAAAACGTGCTATTAAATGTCTATAATGAGGACAAATGCTTTCACTGCGTATTATTAATATTATTGAAATTACATAGTTATGTTCACAGTGATATATTGGGGGGGACAAATAATAGTTTTTCCCAGGATGGGGGGGGTGGTGTCCCCCCAGTTCCCCTCGGGATTTCCGCCTATGGATGTAGTACACCACTCCCCATGATTGGACAGCTTTGTCTTACTCTACACACTCTCCGGAACATTTCCTATAATGCTTTCACTGTGGCGTATAGGCATATACAATAGTTTTAGAGCTATGAGGCAATACACTGTAAAAAACGATTTTCAATGGTTGTTCATTTTACTTATGAAAATTATGTCAATACAATGCAAATATTTAGATTTTCCCTCTGAACGTAAATGTTTAGTGTTGCATTTACTCAAAGAGATTGGGTTTAAACTAAATTTGATTACTTTGTTTAGAAACATCTTAATTCAATTACTTCACCTACGTTCAGTCTACTTGATGCAATTGAATAGCATCCAGATATGATGAAAAAGGAAAGTTATCACGTGAGAAGAGCAAAGTACCACGGATGTCTGAGAAGCAGGCCTTTACACGCAGTCAAAAATGTGAAGCATCAATGAAAACAATTATTTCCCTCCATTGAATAACAAGACACTAAATGTAAATAGTAAGAATTTATGGCTTCATATCGTTGTTAAGTCATGTAGTGCACTGCAAAACCTAATGTCTTGTGTACTCAAATGATTCTAAGTGTATGTCAAACTTAAAGAATTGTAAAACATTTATGTTATACTGACCTTTACTAAATTAATTTAAATTTAAAATGAAAATGTTGCCAGCATGCTCTGCTTCAGGTTGATAAATTGGAATTGTTTTATCATCCATTTTTTGACTAAATATGTCACCTTATAGCTACACAAACATCATACACATCCATTTGTCTAAAGCAGGGGTGTCCACACAGTTCCACGGAGGGCCGAGTGTCTGCGGGTTTTTGGTTTTTCCTATAAATTGGTTCCCAGTTCACACCTAAACAACCAGGTGAGGGTAGAAACTAACCAATTAGTGACCTAATTAGTCAATCAAGTACAAGGTGAGAGCGAAAATCTGCAGACACTCGGCCCTCCGTGGAACTGTCTGGACACCCCTGGTTTAAAGTAATCCAATCATGTGGTAAAACAAATATTTTGCACCCACTACTGAAATTAGTTTAACAATTCCATAAAAGATCCATCTTTGTGTCTGAAGTTCTGTATCCAATAGGTATTATGCATTCCTTTGCAAGCCAGTGCCTTGTGGATAGCTTTGCAAAACTTGCTTTTGACTTTGAAAACCGGGGAATTTCCTTAAAGTTATGAATGTATTTTAAACATGACTTCCTGGCCATCATGCTAGGATTTCAATCTGACAGCACAGCATATTTTGAGGGCATCTGAATAGTCCATGAGCTGGGGGGTTACAAGACTGCAAAATAAGGATTCATGAATATGTTCAGTATTCACAGTTTAATATTTTATAATTGTTGGCATGGAACTGACAACAGGAATAAATGATAGAGGAATAAATGTGTTCAATAACCATGTCTGTCATTAATAAATACAGTCATGGGTGGTAACTCTAGAGTTCACTTAAAAGGGCAATGCATATTGGGAAATATTGTAGGTGTGGCATAGTATATTACACAATTCCTTTGAGCAAATACAAATCAAATCTGAAACACTGTTTAAGTTGTCTCAACTGAAAATAATTAAATAAATATTAAGTGAAACAGAAGAGTTATCTTCAGAGAACATGATTCAAATAAGTTCACTGTAAAAAAAGATACACCATATCTACTCAATAACATTAAGGCAACACATTACAAGCAATAATAATAATTAAATATAACTATGTTTGGCATTGAGTGAATATAAATTAAAGAACACTCTTCAAAGTTATCCATTTCATATGAGTAGATTCCAAATGTGAACAAAAAGGAATTTATTAACACCTTTTTGTTTTCATTTGGAATCTACTCGTATGAAATGGATAACTGTAAAGAGTTATCCATTTCATATGAAAAACTATTGTTCTTTAAAGTTGTTGTTAATGTTTTGATAGGTATATTTTCTTAAACAATTAGTAAATTCAATTTATCAGTTTTAAACTAATACATTGACCTCTTATATTTTGAAAATTTCCAAAAGTTCTTGACCTGGATGTGTTTTTTTATGTTGTTCACAAGATGCTGATACATGCAAGCATGGCAGAGGTACACATTTAACCAGCCCCCTGCTTCACTGAAAACTGTTGAAATTTGTCTGTCATGAAATTCAAGGCATGAATGTGCTTGATTAGAGCCCCCTGCTATGCAAACATTGCCAAAAAACAGAATTAAATTGAGAACAATCAGCAAACTGCACCACTTTCTTAGACTTCCCCACATATTGCAAATAAAATAGAAAAAGAAAGTCTATAGACTTATTTCATCTCGAAAGATCTTTGCCTTTAAAATGTTGTCGAAAATTGCCACTTTGGCTACTTAGTACAAACAATGGAGCTCAGGTATACCCAGGGGTGAAAGTAGATTTAATTCTTAGAGGTACTAACCAGTGGGTGCACACGCTTGTTTGCGCATTCCTTATTAGACCAGAAACAAAGAACTTTCTTCTGAAACTCGTCAGTCTATTCTTGTTCTGAGAAATATATAGCTATTGGGCTATTTGCAAATGACGTAAGTGACCACTAGCCTATTGTATGTATCAGACACACTAGGCAAAAAAAAAAACCTGACTCCCGTGTAATTTTAAAGAGAAATTATAAACACTAAGACTTTATACATGATCTTTGTCACGCAGACCTTTTATCTACAAATTGCATAATGGACCCAGTGTTAGCAGTCTCCTTTTTTTCAATTTTTACCAATTTTCTTAATGCCATGATGGAGTCTGCCGGTGATCCCTCTGAATTTTGGAAAAACTCACTAAAACGACATAACTCCTCGACAACCCTACCAAAGCAAATTATATCGGATTCTGGGATTGTCAGTGACCAAACTGAAATTTGTGATGCATTTAATAAGCGCCTTATCTCTGCTGGTTTTCTTTTTGAAAGAAAAAACTGCCAATATGACCGGTCTATTGCCTTAGCCCCTTGGCCCTCTGGCGAAGAGGAAAAGAATAAGCCGGTTTTTAATATCTAACAATTCACAAAGTGAGGTCTTATCTGCAATAGATTCTAAGAAATCAGTAGGTGCTGACAATCTGGACCCAAGTGTGCCACTCATGTCATTGCTAGTACAGTGACACACATCTTCAATCAAACACTAGTTGTAGGATAGATTCCTAAAGCATGGAAAACAACTTTTGTTTTACCACTCCTCAAGGGAGGTGATGGTAGTGAATTGGATACTTATTGGTCCATCTCTAAGCTTGACTGTTTTGCAAAAATTCTGGAGTCATCGGTGAATAAGGAACTACAATCATTTTTAGGAATAAACAATAATCTTTCCAGCATTCAATCTGGTTTCAGACCAAAAACACAGTACCACTACGGCCATAATATGTGTTGTAAATGATATTGCTAATGCCCTAGACGATAGCAAGTGTTGTGCCACTATTTTTGTAGATTTGTCTAAAGCCTTTGACACTATAGACCATGCAATACTTTTGTGTAAGCTGTCATCAATAGGACTAGAATCAGGTGCCTGTTGTTGGTTTCATGACTATCTTAAGGAAAGAAGGCAGGCTGATAGAGTAGACGGCATCCATTTGGAGCCACTGGAGTTGGTTAAAGCGGTACCACAAAGTTCTATACTTGGTCCATTACTGTTGACTCTCTACATAAACAATATCGGTGATGAGTGTAAAATTCATCTATACGCTGACGACACTATCATGTACTCTATAGCTTTGATGGCTGACCAAGCACTATTGCAGCTGGAGACAGATATTACAATGGTCTTTTTAACAACTTAAACTCGTTTTAAATGCAAAGAAAACACATTTCATGATTAAAATACATGTTGATGAACTCTGTAAAAGGATAAAGATCAAGCTAAGCTTCCTCTATAGAAACAGAAGATGTTTGTCCCCCACAAATAGAAAACAAATTGTGCAAGCTACTTTTATGTCAGGTATAGATTATGGGGATATTATCTACATGCATGCTGTGGCATCCACACTTAAACCGCTAAATACTACTTATCATTGTGCACTTTATTATGGGTGCTAGCTACAGAACTCACCACTGTAGTTTATATCAAAGTGCGGGCTGGACTTTGCTGTCCTTGAGACGAAAACATGCTCTCATGTTTGTTTATAAAGCACTCCTAAATAAACTACCTTCTTATTTATCATCACTTATCAACATTAGAAATATAACTCATAAAACCAGTTCTCAAGCTCTAAATACTCAAGTAGTCTAAAGACGGCCAGTTTTATTGCTTCTTTAATCAGCACAACAGTTTTCAGCTGCGCTAACATAATTGCAAAGGGTTTGCTAATGATCACATAGGCTTTTAAAATTCTAAACTTGAATTAGCATACACGACAAACCATTCAGGGATACAGGGCTGGGGAATGTGAGGCCCAGTCAATGGCATTAATGCCTTCGTCATCCAGGAACTGCCTACACACTCTGGCCACATGAGGCCGGGCATTGTCCTGCACCAGGAGGAACCCAGGGCCCACTGCACCAGTGTAAGGTCTGACGATATCTTCCTGGTACCTAACAGAAGTAAGGGTACCATTGGCTAGCACGTGGAGGTCTGTGCGACCCTCCAAGTATATGCCTGACCATCACTGACCCACCGCCAAACCAGTCATGCTGGATGATGTTGCAGGCAGCATAATGTTCACCACAGCATCTCCAGACTCTTTCACGTCACGTTCACTGTGCTCAGTGTGAACCTTTTCTCATCTGTGAAGAGAACGGGGCCCCAGTGGTGGACCTGCCAATTCTGGTGTTCTCTGGCGAATGCCAATTGAGCTGCACAGTGCTGGGCTGTGAGCACAGGTCCCACTAGAGGAAGTCAGGGCCTCATGCCACCCACATGGAGTCTGTTTCTGACAGTTTGGTCAGAAACATGCACACCAGTAGCCCGATGGAGGTCATTTTGTAGGGCACTGGCAGTGCTCCTCCTGTTCCTCCTCGCATAGGGAGCAGATACCCATCCTGCGGGTGTGTTGATGCCCTTCTGCAGCCCTGTCTCTCCTCATGTAACAGCCCGTCTCCTGGTATCTCCTCCATGCTCTTGAGACTGTACTGGGAGACACAGCAAACCTTCTTGTGACAGCACGTATGGATGTGCCATCCTGGAGGAGCTGGACTAACTGTGCAACCTGAATGGGCTGCAGGTAGCACCTCATGCTACCAGTAGTGACTAGGACACTAGCAAAATGCAAAACTAGAGAAGAATCAGTCAGGAAGGATATGGAGAGAGCAATTGTCTGTGGCCACGACCTGTAAAACCATTCCCCTTTTGGGGGTTGTCTTGCTGTTGCCTCTCTAGTGCACCTGTTGTCACTTTCATTTGCACCAAAACAGGTGACATTGATTCACAATCACTTATGCTTCCTAACTGGACAGATTGATATCCCTAGACCATGACTTGGTTTTATACTGTGATGATTACGTGTTCCCTTAATTTTTTTGTGCAGTGTATTTTGTTTGGTCTATTGCACCGAAATATAAAGAGAATATATGGGGTACGTAGATCAGGAACAGAGAGATGGCGGGAACATTCTTTTCACAATGACTGCACAGTAAGCCATGATTACCAACCACCATCCCCTTTAAAAATAAAATCCCACTTTTTTTGGGGAGGGGGGGGGTTAAACTACAAAACCCTAACCCATTTATTTCTCCAAATTACAGCATAGTCGTTTGTTGGAGTAGCTGAAGCAAGCAGAGCCTGGCCACTGGGTGGCTTTGAAAGAAATACAGCACCTGTTACCATGTCACCCTGATGTTTTGCTAAAATGATTTGGATAATTATGGGCTGATTACTATGTAGCTGGTCTCTGGACAAAACTCTTGGCTATCTGATGCCAAATCAAGATTTTGTAGACATGTACCTGAGTCTGATACAAGACTGAAACACTCAATATGTGGTCTTGAGACCAGACTAGTCCTACAACACTGGATATTATGTTAGTGACCGCTGTCCTATTGGCTGTCAGAGATGTAAGGTATCCTAGAGCTACGTTTTTCATCATCACTAACGGAACTTCGAAAACCTTAGAAAAGTGACCTTGAATGTTTCATCTAAAAACAGGGAAATGTTACAATATTGCAAATTTGTGTGAAAAAGAATCCCACTGTATATGTCATCAGAGGTAAATATTTTGTATACATTTTTACCTTTTCTCTTCCTCATAAAAACAAAAACCACACATTTGGTCATATCTCCAAAAATGAGATATAGAGGCCATTGATAAAGTGTTTCTAATGATAGTGAATACAGCTGTAATGAGTATTACATGCATAGATTGTTCAATATTTGACCATATGTTTTTGGTAAGCAACTACAGTGTAGCTTTGGACATGTATTTTATTATCCTGCTGAAAGGTGTATTTGTCTCCCAGAGTCTGGTGGAAATTTGACTTAACCAGCTTTTCTTCACAGGATTTCACCTGTGGTTAACTCCAAATTGTTTCATTTTTTCATGAAAAACAATCCAGTCCTTCCTAACAACAAGAAAACCCATAACATTAACATTCTACATCAGGTGAGCAGTCATTTAGAAAGGGTGCTCAATGAACATTCAGTGTCAGAGTTTGTATTTACCTATCAACGAAGCGGTGACCTTCTTTGCAAAACTTGAAACTTGGAAGCATTGGAAAAGCACTGTCCTTCATGGTTAAATCCGTGCTTGAAATTTTATTATGTAGTGTGTACTAAAAGTAGTCAAATGTATAATAATTAGCGTACTGAATAAAAACAAAACAAGTTAAAATACATGGAATATGTTTGTAGTCACAAGCTTGCTGCATTTTAGACATGATGTGCTAGCATTAATGGACAAAACACTAAACAGCTTTAATACATGTGAATTTATGCCATGTGAATTTATCTAAATCCCATTGGTTGCCTTAGGTGGGGGCAGTAGGTTGCCGCCCCCCAAAAAAAAACAAGTACAAAAGCACTGTCATTTTAAAATGTCACCCAATATGGGTTAAAATAAGAAGAGAATCAGTACTTTAAGCTAATTGTAATGTGTATTTTAAATGGTTAGCAGTGTGGCAGTCCCATTTTTATTTTTTTCCCCATGTTATTCCATTAATGAGGCAGTGAGTAAAGGTACAGTAGGAGCAGAGGGTCCTACCACAGCAGTGGGGTGGATTCGAACCCATGGCCGTGCCAGTATGTGTCCCACCCCAAGCCACATTCATGTATAATTTTAAAGTGCTGGAATGACCAAAAACAAGAAAATCTTTGTCACCTACCACTACATGCAACTGAGTCTACAAGTAAAAAAGCACTGGCAAATTCAGGAACAGTTAATAACATCATTAAAGTATCTTTAAATTGGCACAGAAATTCAAAAACCGAAAGACGTCTTCCTTTTCTGTTCCTAAAGGAATACACAGGTTGTCCCTTAAAATCACTGTTAAAATAATATAAACTTTGTGCAGCTTGAGCCACTATCCAAGACTACTGCTCCTAATTTTCTCCATCTATCTAAATTTTATCTCGAAGCAGAGGCAGTTGAAGGACTCGCACTCTGGTGGTTGGCAAGTGCAGGCACAGTCCCACATAGCACACTGTTGAGGAAACAAACGCAAGGGTAAACATTATTATTATTTTTTTTTACAATTTTTATTAGAATTGTAACATTATTGTTGTTATTTTTTCCTTATTTACTCAATTGTTTGTATTGATGTTGCACCGTCGTAAGGGAACCTGAATGGTTCAGGGGTAAATCTCAATTTACTCACATTAGGAAGAGAGGGGCAGGTTGAGGGGCAGGTCTGGTCAAGGCACGAGCGCATTGATGGTGTGCGACAGTTGCATGACTCTGCACATTCCAAACAGTAATCGCAAGGAGCGATATTTGGACAGCAGTCACCACACTCTGGAGAACACTGTTCCTACAGTGCATGAAGCAACACATTAATTAACATCACTAACTGATTGTAGCGTTGATAGCTCATAGATTTTTCATGGCGCAAGTTCTTTGCTATGTGTGTGCCTAGATTAACACCAATGTAATTTAGTAGACGGTCCTATCCAATTTCTGCATACTTTATATGTTGTTAGACTTGCTATGTGCAGCTAGAGCTAATTTTATGAAAACAGTTTGTTATGGTGAAGCACATTTTTGTCAGCTGAACTCATCTGACTGCAGGAGCAATGTCTCTCACTTATCTAATCTCATTTGATTCAGCAAGGTTAATCTTCCTGGCTTTGTTGAAGCACACTTTTTAACAACATTTACAAAGTGCACAAAATCATAATATCCCTCAACTGGACCAGAACATATTTGCAGAGGGACGGGGAAGTGAATGCTGTACCTTGAGGCATTGGCGGAACCACAGCGCCATCGCCAGGAATATCATGTAAACACCAACTACAATCATCAGCACGGCAGGAAGAGGGAGAGCAAGGCCCCACACAGGCAACCCCTAAGTAATAATAAAAAAAAGTTTACATTAGAGTGAGCAGGAGAAATAATCAGCTGCAATCCTATGTAGATATGATTTTAGATAGGGGTTGTCTTTTTTTAACCTTTATTTATTAATCTTTCAAGACAAGCTGCAGTAACATGCAGATACTGTGGGTGGACAAAAAAACAGAAACACCTAACAAGGTATTGACATAAGGAATAAATAAGGAATATAGCCATCCTTTGCCTTCAGAACAGGTCCAATCCTCATTGGAACCACTCTTGAATTTGTTTAGCAGAGTGTATTGGCGCATTATCATCCTGGAATATTGGAACATCATGATGGAACAGTGTTTGCACTATGGGGAGCACCAAGTCCTGCAAAATGGCCTCATATACGTTGACCATTATATAACCATGGAGAGCAATCACTGGACTGCTTGATGAAAGCTGCTTACGTAGCTGCTAACACCCCAAACATGTTGACACATCTATGCCAACATCACCCCAGCATCAATATCCCTGGCACACCAAAGAAAAGCAAAGGAATGACAACAACTTGTCTCCTCAATGCATTCAAGCAGCCCTTAGCATCAGTCTAATTGGGCTGAAGAAATGACAAGGTGTGTGTGTGTGCGTGTGTGTGTAAGCAATCATTGGATCTGTTTTTGCGACTGATGCACCTGCAATTCAGGCACCGACTTTTTGGCCTCTTTAGAATTCTGTAAGGGTTAAACTTAAGAGACCACTGCAAATTGAACGCTTCTGTTCCTCACTCAAAACTTTCCTTTTCAACTTTTTTGGAAAGGAAAGAAAAAGGTGCAGTGGTCTCTTAATCTTTTCCAGAGCTCTATGTACCATTTGTAAAGAAAACATGAGTAAAAGACAGGTAAAACACTTGTCTTATTTCTTATGGGATTCATATTCAACTATAGGTTATAACATAATGGCACAATCATAAAACAGAACATGGCAACAAAGGAAAAAAATTAATTGACCCCTGTTCAAAAGTCTGCATACCCGTAGTTCTTAATACTGTGTATCGCCCCCTTTAGCATCAATGACCGTGTGCAGTCTTTTTTAATAGTTGTCTATGAGGTCCCGAATTCTTGCAGGTGGTATAGCTACCCATTCGTCTTGGCAAAATGCCTCCAGGTCATGCAAAGTCTTTGGTCGTCTGGCATGAACCGCACGTTTGAGATCTCCCCAGAGTGGCTCAATGATATTAAGATGAGGAGACTGTGATGGCCACTCCAGAACCTTCACCTTTTTTTGCTCTAACCCTTGGAGGGTCAACTTGGCTTTGTGCTTAGGGTCATTGTCGTGCTGGAAAGTCCAAGAGCGTCCCATGCGCAGCTTTCATGCAGAAGAATGCAAATTGTCTGCCAGTATTTTCTGATAACATGCTGCATTCATCTTGCCATCAATTTTCACAAGATTCTCCGTGCCTTTAGAGCTCACACACCCCCAAAACATCAATGAGCCACCACCATGCTTCACAGTGGGGATGGTATACGGTTCACTATAGGCCTTATTGACCCCTCTCTAAACATAGTGCTTATGGTTGTGACCATAAAGCTCTATTTTGGTTTTGTCACCCCAAATGACAGTGTGCCTGACGCTGTGAGGTGTGTCAAGATGTTGTCGGGCATATTGTAACCAGGCTTTTTTGTGGCATTGGCGGAGTAAAGGCTTCTTTCTGACAACTCAACCATGCAGCTCATTTTTGTTCAAGTATCGTCGTATTGTGCTCCTTGAAACAACCACACCGTCTTTTTTCTGAGCAGCCTGTATTTCTCCTGAGGTTACCTGTGGGTTTTTCTTTGTACAATTCTTCTGCAGTTTTGGCTGAAATCATTCTTGATCTACCTGACCTTGGCTTGGTATCAAGAGATCCCTGAATTTTTCACTTCTTGATAAGTGATTGAACAGTAATGACATTTGCAAGGCTTTGGAAATCTTTTTATATCCTTTTCCATCTTTATAAAGTTCCATTACCTTATTACGCAGGTCTTTTGACAGTTCTTTTCTGCTCCCCATGGCTTAGTATCTAGCCTGCTCAGTGCATCCATGTGAGAGCTAACAAACGCATTGACTATTTAGACACAGACAAAAATTGCAATTTAATAAGCCACAGGTGTGGGAAATTCACCTTTAATTGCCATTTTCAACTGTGTGTGTCACCTTGTGTGTCTGTAACAAAACCAAACATTCAAGGGTATGTAAACTTTTGATCAGGGGCATTTGGGTGATTTCTGTTATCTTTATGATTTAAAAAGGAGCCAAACAACTATGTGATAATAAATGGCTTCATATGATAACTATCCTTAAATAAAATAAAAAAATTTGCATGATAAGTCATATTTTCAAAATCAATGCCAAAGTTTCACAATTTCTGCCAGGGTATGCAAATTTTCAGGCACAACTGCATACACAAGATCCAGAACCGCACCCACCTTCTCTAGGCCCAAACTCATTTAAGATGAAGTGGAAACCTGTCTTGTGGTCTGAATAAACAAAATTTGAAATTATTTTCGGGAATCATGGACACCGCTTCCTCTGGACTAAAGAAAAAAGAGGGACCATCTGGCTTCTTATCAGCGCACAGTTCAAAAGCCAGCATCCGTGATGGTATGGGGGTGCATTAGTTGCACATGGCATGGGTGAATTGCACATCTGTGAAGGCACCATTAATGCTGAACAATATATAAAGGTTTTAGCGCAGCATATGCTGCCATCCAGAAAACGTCTTTTTCATGGATGGCCTTGCATCTTTCAGCAAGACAATGCCAAATCACATTCTGCACATATTGCAACAGCATGGCTCCATAGTAAAAGAGTCCCGCGGCTTAATTGGCCTGCCAGCAGTCCAGACCTGTCTCCCATTGAAAACATTTGGCGCATTATGAAACAAAAAATACGACAAAGTAGACCCCGAACGGTTGAGCAGCTGAAATTCTATGTAAAGCAAGAATGAGAATACATTTCACTTTCAAAACTACAGCAATTGGTTTCCTCAGTTCCCAAACACTTACAGAGAGTTGTTAAAAGAAGAGGTGATGCAACACTGGTAAACATGCCCGTCCCAAATTTTTTGAAATGTGTTGCTGGCATTAATCTTGTTTTGTAATGAATCTTGTTTTGTAATGGTCCCCCAAGCAGAATGTCGTATGCCTTTTACTGAGGAGTGGCTATTTCTGTTTTTAAATTTTTAATAAATGTGCACAAAACAACAACCTGTTTTTCCTTAGTTGTTAATGGATATTGTGTGCAGATTCAAGGGAAAAAATCTATGTAATCCATTATAATCATTACATAAAAAAATTCTGAAAAAGTAAAGCGGTCTGAATATTTTCCAAATGCCCTGTATTTCTTTTGTATTAGGATAATAGTCTAACATTGAGTTCTTGTATTATCATTCAATTTAAAAAAGGGAGGGGACCCATAGAAGTTCTTCAAGGAAAATTACAATTATTTATACTTTATACTCAAAGAACCACATAAACAACCACAAATGTACCCCAAAAGGTTCTTCAACTGTTTATTTTAAAGGATTCATAAGTTTCATTGTGAAGAACCCCTAAAGGACAACGCAAGAACCTTTTCGTTTTCAAGATAAGTTTTGCGGGGTGGTCAGCCCTATAAATTAATGAGGCTGATGGAACCTGTCAGACTAATGTTGATAAACTATTATTTAAAACCAAGATGATAAATTATCTGCACCCAAGATGGCGCCGTGTGCACTACGCAAGGCTCGGCGCCTACACAGATTTTGCTAATTAGCAGTAATTTACTTAATAGTTCTTAGTTTATTCTCTGGTTCCTCTGGTGACTGGCCTGAGGCCTATACTACAAAGCAAGTTCAACATGCCCAGGATTTCTTTTCGTTAGCTGGCTTCACTAAGCCTAACAACTGCAATCCCGCATAAGCGGTGTCACGACGGTGGTGATAGATTTGTTAAATCAACCCAGGTTTTCCCAATCTACAGACGACCACGTCTACCCATGGCGGTGTTTACACCATATGACCAATCGCAAACATGGACAAGTCTACCAGAGCCACATATTTCATCCATCCACATCTTGATTGACCTGGCTGTGTGGCAAGGAGCATTGTCCTGCTGGAAAAACCAATTCTCAGAGTTGGGGAACATTGTCAGAGCAGAAGGAAGCAGGTGTTCAAACTTCAGCCTGGTTCTTCTTTGTTTCTCAGTGATGAAGGGCTTTTTTCTAGCTTTGCACCACTTCAACCCTGCCCCTAGGAACCTGTTTTGAACCGTCCTCGCCGTGCACTTTACCCCAGCTGCTGTTTGCCATTCTTTTTGTAGGTCACTTGATGTCATCCTACGGTTGTTGAGTGACATTCGAATTAGTTGACGGTCATCTCGGTCAGTGGACAGTCGTTTTCGCACTCTGCCAGTCTGTAGCTTTGTTGTCCCCAATGTCTGTTGCTTGACTTTGTTCTTATGAACCACCGTCTTTGAAATTTTCAGGATGGAAGCAACCTTACGCTCACTGTCTCCCTCTGCCAGTAAAGCCAGAATTGAACCCTTCTTTTCCTCACTCAAAGCTTTTCTTTTCAACTCTTTTGTCATGCTGAATAGTTATTTTTTATTCAAATTACCTTTGAGGAACTACTTGCACTGTTTTTGCCATCCAGCTGGTCCTATTGCAAGAGGATAGTGATGACCACTGCAGTGGTTTTTATACACTTTTCCTTGTTAAATTAGATTTGGTTCAGGTAATCACCTAATCAGTACCTCATTAAGTAAAATGAGGTGTGCCTGTTTTGGAATTTAACCGACACTGGAATGGCTGCCATACATGTAGAGATGCTGATTTAAGAAAAATTAAGAGACCACTCCCAATTTTTTCCAGAGCTGTATATATAAGCAACACAGTTGCTGTTACCAAAAGCAATAAGGAAAGCTGGCAAAAAATTGCAGACTCTGTAAATGCGTAGCTAAGTTATAAGGCTTATCAATGTCGCTGCCCCATCATTTAGGCACAGCTAGGTCTGACTATAATTACAATTGTGTAGGCTACTCCATTAAATTAATTTTCTACTTAGAAGAATTCTTATAGCGTTTAAGACAATTTTTGCCGTATTCTTTCAGTTGCAGCCCTGGCAGTTAAGCAGTCTTGGGAGCAAATAAAAAATATATAGCAGGTGAAAAAGCGAGACATCAATGTGCATTTGAAAGGACTCCAAGGTGGGGAGAAAGATAATCCAACTGTAACACCTGTGCTGTGTGAATATTTCTATATGTGCTAAAAAGGAATTACCTTTAATTGTCCAGCCTACTGCTTTTTCTGAAAAAAAAGTAGCCAATGTACCAGTATGACCAAACAATGACTATCCTTATTTTCCTTTTACCTGAACACTGATGCTGGGTCATTCTAACACAGTGATGCTGTTATCGGAATATGGGTGCAATCTATGGCACCGATCACTCTGGGGAACCCTATGAAATGAGTATGCTGCATTTAATATACAACAGCAAACGTCATAGGGTCTACATTATTTATAGATCAAGAGGTCAACATAAGTTATTGTCTAGGCTACCTGCCATTTCATAAAAGCCCTCTTTACTAGACTGCATGAGCAAGTGGCCTGGGAACACAACAAATGTATCAAATAGCTCTGTTAGAGCAAGAACCACCTTGCGAATTGCGCAATAGACTGTGTTTTTGCTTAGTTTCTCCGCAAAACACCCATAGCATACACAGACCTACCTGTAGAAAAAAAACGCAACGCTATGCATACAGTCTGTGGAACTGTAAGCGCATGACTTCGATGTGTCGCACTGGCAACATACGGCTCAGGCTGACAAAGATGCTTAATTCCCTCCGCTGAGAATCTATATGTTTCATAAAGATACTCATCAGAGAAAGCCAACAGGTTTTGTCGGTCTCTAAAGGTTAGGTGTGCAGCATAAGTTACCATGGTGATGTAACCCGGTAACAAGTGAACCACCGTCGTGACATTGACAACCCAGGGTTGAAAAATCCTGCTTCGTAGTATAGGCCTCAGACCTCACCGTCTCCTTCCGGTTGGCAAACACTCTGAAATAATTTGTTTTGCGTAGGGAGAACAAGAGTTGTTCTGAACGTGGTCTGGACGAATGTTTTCCTGGTTCAGCTCGTCTGCATCGAGCGTATTGGTTGGCTCTGACTACTATGACGGTGCGATCTGCGTTTCTGAAATTGCATGCAGTGAACAGCTCAACGCTCTAAATACCCATAAGAATGGTTTGTACACTGACAAATTATGTGCACGTTTTCTAACAAAACGTTTTGATTATTATAATTTTTTTCTTGATGTGAACTAGGAATGAAAGAACTGCAGGTTGCTATAATAGCTAATATTTAGCAAACAGCAAACTGCACATCCGGATGGTGCTTTTATTGTTTCAGGGTATTTTGACCACTCAAATCAGAAAACTGTTTTTCCCAAAATCCACCAAAATGTCTTCTGCCCCACCAGAGGAGACCACGTGTACACAAACATTCCAGAGGCTTTCAAAGCCATTCCCCACCCCCACCTGGGACAGTCTGATCACCTTTCAATGTTCCTAATCTCCAAGTATTTAACCCACACTAAAAATGAGAAAACATCAGTGACGACAGTCAAATTGAGGCCAGAGGGATCAGACTCACCACTACAGCACCAGTTTCAACACACAGACCAGAGTTTTTTTTGCCACTCAAGCCACCCTTGACTCCCATACGGACATTGAAACATATTCTTCTTCTGTTCTGGATTACATCAACATCTGCATCAACAATGTCACCACCCTTAAATGAATAAAAACCAAACCAGAAGTCTTGGATGAACAGAGAGGTCCGACAACTGCTAAAGGCACACAACGCTGCTTTCAGATCCAGCGATGCGGAGGCCTACAGCTCATCCAGGACCAACCTGAAAAGGGGCATCAAGATGGCTAAACATGACCACAAACTGCAGATTGAGGAGCACTTCAACAACAACTCCAAACCTCTAGGCATGTGGCAGGGCATCCAAGCTACCGGCCAAAGAACCCTACCCCCCACAGTTAAACAGGTTCTACGCTCGCTTCGACAGGGACAACAAAGATCCAGAAATTAAAGCTGAGCTCCCCCCAGATGACCTCCCCCTCAGACTATCCATCACAGATGTGTTGTCTGCACTGAGCAGGGTGAATGGACGCAAGGCTGCTGGTCATGATGGCATCCCCTGCTGTGTGCTCAGAGCATGTGGGCAGCTGGCCGAAGTCTTTCACTGGCATGTGGTGTCACTGGCTCAGGAAGTTGTCCCCACGTGCGTCAAGACCGCAACCATTGTGCCAGTGCCGAAGCAGTCTTCTGCATC
>JACXGI010006204.1:21011-43224 GCA_016801175.1 Esox masquinongy | reverse complement strand
TTAAATATCGTATTTCTTTCTTTATTTGTGGATGCATCTTTGGCTGAACACAACTGTCTGCGATTTGCCCGGTCACATTACTGCTGCTCTGTCACTGTATACCTCAGCTGACATCCCTCCCTCTGTCTAGTTCTGTCTGCGAGCTGAAGGGCAAGGCAAGGTTATCTGTACTAAACACTGACCTATTATAGCCAAATTAAACGGTTGGGGGGTGCCAACCAAACATAAAACAACCAATATGGCCAGGACAGGTAGTAAAAGAAAGTAAATATTAGTCATGTTTCCTTTTATATAGTGTCTATTTTTCATCCAAACAAATCGGCACAGAAAAGCACTGGTGCCATGTTCAGTACAGCTGAAATAGAATAGCAGCTGACGTAAACAAAGACCTGGGTCCTAAAGTCACCGGCCAGGCTGGGGTTGTCCACTGGGTTTTAAAGTCACCAGACAGCCCAAACGGTCACTCCACTTGCAGGTGATCAGTTAGGTTTATAGATGATTTGTTCTAGTGGAACTCTGCTCCCTATATAGTGTGTTATATTGAATGCATTAATCAATTACTGTGATTAATGAGCATCAGAACATGACAACATGATACTAAATGAAATGTTTGTGTGTGTAGAAGAGAAGGAGACCTACAACAGGAGGTCAGTTGGATGATAAGAGACGTGAGATGCTGAAGAGACACCCTCTCTCCCTCTGCCTGGACCTCAAATGCAAAGGTACACACACACACACACACACACACACAGTTTGTCTGTGACAGGCTGCAGTCTGCTGTCACTACTGCCTGGTCTCTCTGGGACACCATGGGAGGCATCTGACACCATGATGGGACTCTTTATGAATGGCGGTTATGAGGATTCTGCCACCAGTGTGTGGATGAGGACAAATATGGAAGACATGGAGAACGGGTTGAAAGATGAGAGTTCTTGCTACAAAGGTAGTGGACCGGAGATGAACCCATGTTGCCATAGTGCATGTTTAGAGGAGGCAGCATGAGGCAGGATGCTGCGCCACCTGGCTACAAGTTGGACATTTTTATTTAGAAATGTTTATTTATTTTAGTTAACAGACGATATTCTAGGCAGTCAGTAGCATGTAGTCAGTGGCACAGCCTTTGGAAAATATACTAACAAATGCTTTTGTTGCAATTAATGAGCTTTCTGTGTTTTTTATTTTTTTTATACTTGCAATGTGGCCCACTTTTCAGAAGCCAAGTAATAAACATTATTTTGAGGGGTGACCTTGATCAACTCGTTTGCTGCTCACGCCATGATTTTGGATTTCATTCAGATCAGGCTTCTTAAATAACTCAAGCTTAAACATTGAAAGGTCCAGCTTTCATTTAAGTCTTTACAGCCTTCTTATTTTATGAAGACACGATGGCCTGAATTAATATCCCAGAAGCCCCCCTGGAACAAACCTGAATACTTTGGCGAATGTTGACAAAATTAGAGCTATAGAGCAATATATTTGGCAATAGAAATTTGCCCAATTTATCGAGAACCATATGAAGCGTTTAATGATAAAGACCCTACATTTCCCTACTGTCAAATGATAAGGACCCTACATTTTGTGTGTGCGCGTGCGTGTGTGCACTGTCAAGTATTTTGGCCTTGGTTGTCCAGTGTTCAACCAAGTGTACAAACACTGGGTCTCCATTCAAGACTGAGTCTTTCAGAACTTAGGTTATTTGCCAACAAACAGTCAACATCTTAATTACGTGATTAACCTATGGTGAGAGCTGAAAACTACAGCTGGCAGAGGGCACCCCTCAAACATTAAACAGTAGCTTGCTGCTGAAGTGTAGGCAGATGTGCCGATAGAAAGGTTCCTGCTCCGTGATACCTTGAAGTGTTTGTCTGCAGTTATTCTGGCCAAAGTACTAGATCCAGGTGCCTGTAACTTATCATAATATAATGTAATTACAAATTTTCTATATTCATGTTGTAAACATAATTTAACAAATATAAAGTAGGTTTGGCAATGTTAAATATGGCAATATTTTGATAACAGACCTAATTCTTCTTTTTATTCTTTTATTCTAATTTATTTTAGAAATAATGGATATATATATACCAATGCTGCAAGTGTATCTGTATGTGAGCCTGATGAATATTTGGTGCATAGATGAGGCTAGTGGACAATTAAATCACCAGCTACTGGCGTTACAAACTGCTGCTTCTCCTGTCCTAGCACTGCAGTCAGACAGAACCCAGTGACATCCTGAGAGACACACACACACACACACACACACTTTAATGCAGGAAACAGCCAAAAGCTGCCTAATGGTTTAGAGAACAACACAAAGTGCAAAATAAGGCTGGTAGTAGACTAGAATAAGGTGTGAATACTGCAGACAGCCACTGCTGCCAGGCGCACGCACGCGTGCGCGCACACGTGGCCCGCCCCTGCCTGCCAGTGGGTAGTTACGCCTGCAATGCAGAACATCCTCCCCTCCTCCAACTGTCCCTCCTCTTATCCAACTCTCTGTTTCTCTCTCCTCCGTCTCTCCTCCCCTTGTCAGCAAGACAATCAATACCTCACCCCATTTCATACACCACAGGTCTCACACTCCGCCCCCTCGGAGGGGTTTGGAAATGAAGCAGCCCCTTACCTTGCGAGCAGATATTTTGACAACAAAGCTGGCTATCGTGCTGTCAGACATTGACAAGCTCCAAACATCTCCATTCATTTGAAAGATTAGAACTCGTTTTAGAAGACAGTTCTTAGTATTGAAACAAAACATTCCTGTATTTTCTCCATTTAGCTGTAACTACTCATTTGTTTTAGCACAAGCCATTTTTTGTACTAATTTGGCTTTGGGAAGAACTACAGCCATCAATATGGTTGAAATAATAGTGGCCATTTAACTTCCCTAACCAGAATCTTTAATAGAAGGGGCGGAGCGTGAGCGTCATGCTCACAGACAGACAGACACACCCCCACCAGATGTCTTAATATTTCCCATGTTGTTAATATATTGCTCTTTCATGTGTCTCTAGATGGCAGCGTGCTGCATCTGTTCTTTTACTACCTAATGAACTTGAACATCATGACTGTCAAGGCCAAGGTCTCCACCGCCACAGACCTCACTGGAGCTATTAGCGCAGGGTGAGTGTCCCGGCTCCTCCCAGCCAGACTCTTCCAGCCGGTGCCGGCCCGCCCCGCCGTCAGCCCCCCCCCACGCCTGGGTGGGGTTGTGTTGTAACCATTGTGTCCTGTGGCAGGGAGCTGTTGAACTCTGACACGCTGCTCAACTGCCTGTATGCCAACGACCAGGGCCGCGAGACTCCCAACCCAGCCAACCGCTACCAGTTTGACAAAGTGGGGTAAGGAAGCTGCCTAAACCAACACACCTTGTACCGCCGTCCGTGGTTTTGATGGTTGTAGGATCAGGTTGTCGTGTTGCTGCAGGATCAGTGTGTTCGGAGACTATGTGGCAGAGCTGGGTCATCCCTACCAGTGGGTGCAGAGGCTGGGAGGACTGCAGTTCCCCAGTGAAACCCCAGAGGTATGTGAGCATGCACTCATCCACTGGCCAGGACTCAAGACTGAAGAGGCAGTTAGCCCAGATGGGGAGGGGTCGCTTAAACTCCTAAATCGGCTCTAATTAGTAGTCCCAGTAATGAGAAGACGATACTGCCCCACCCACACCTGGTTCAAGTCACCACTGCTTCATTTCTGAGGGACTTGTTGATAGCTGTTTGATCTGCTAGACGCAATTAATTCCACAGCAGGATTAACACACCACATGGGCAGAAAAATCGCTAACGCATGAATAAAGATGCGTGTTTAGAACTGGTAATTGACATCATTACCTCAATAGACTCAGACTGTTATCTGCCTTAGGCTTCCAAAGAAATGTCTGCCGTGTTGGTGAGAATTTCCCTTTGCGTATATTAATGTGTTTCTGATGTTTTTAATTCCATGACCTGGGAGCAAGAGAAGGTGTACTGCCTTTGCTCATGGAGAGGACAACAGGGTTTTTCCACCTTGTTGGGGTTAGAACAAGCCTTGTATTAGTTACTGGCCTTCCCCTCTCGACCACTAGGCTTCCATGCTGCCCCAAACGTTATGTATGTTAACCCTGTTTATGTACTTCAGGGATTGCGTGCTGGCAGTTCTCTAAGTGCCAGTCACATGGAGAGCACCATGAAGCTGCTAAGAGGGAGAGTCCAGTCACGCCTGGCCCTGCACAAACAGTTCTCCTCCTTAGGTACTCAAATCTGGCCCTTCACAGACTGTCTTTCTCTCAAAGCCTGACTCCTCTCTAGGTTTCTTCCTGCTATTGTAGGGAGTTTTTCAATATCTGCGTTGCTTGCCCTTTGCAGTTAGATGTAGAACGATGGTACATTTTAATTGGTTGATGCTCAAGGTATTCTTTGTCGGTTTTCAGAACATAGTATTGTTCCGGTGTCCAGTGAGTGTCAGCACCTGTTCCCTGCTAAGGTTCTGTCCCGTCTGGCTCACTGGACTACCATTACACACCACGAGTACACTGTGAGTACACTCAGCGCCTCCTATTGGTTCGTCTGGCATTGGAGCTACTCTATAGACCGCATGGTATTAAAAAGCATTTCGTAAACCAAGGCGGGTCAATTCATTTCTTTTAACCGGTCTCCATAGAATCTATCCTTCACACGGCATGTGTCAGAAGCCGGTCTGGCTCGGGAGACTGATCTGTTCTTCCTGGCCGTGGTGGAGAGAGGAACAGGTGATTCACTGCATAATTAATGAAGATATTCCTGTGTAAGTGGAGGCCTCTATCTTTAGACTGTAAACTGTCTCTCTCATTCCCTCTCAGCTCGTCTACAAGCTGCAGTGGTGTTGAACCCCCGTTACCCCGAAATCTCTCCCCTGTTCGCTCTGTCTCTCAGCTGGAAGGGCGAACGCACCGGACGTACCGATGACAACCTCAGGGTAAGAATCACACGGTCTGAATGGCGTTATATCGCTGGTCGAGTACGAGACCGTGACCTGGGAGTTCCGCTCTGACGTGTCACGGGTTTGACTGACGCGTGTGGTCCCTCCCCCAGGCCATAGAGAGTGAGGTGAACGTGTTTAAATCGGAGCTCCAAGGGCCCCGCCCTGGCCATCAGCTGCTGACCAATCAGGTGGCTCGTCTGTGTGTCTGTCTGGATGTGTACCTGGAGACTGACGGACAGGACGACAGCGTGGAGGGGCCGCGGGAGTTTCCCAGAGAGAAAATGTGTCTGCGCACAGCCAGGTGCACGTGCGTACGCGCCCACCACTCTCCTCCCTCTTGTCTCAGTATCTCTGACCCGTGTGTTTCTCTGGTTGTTTCAGGGGTCCCAACCGTCTGAAGCCGTTCAAGTACAACCACCCCCAGGGCTTCTTCAGTCACCGCTGATTACCCTGCCCTTGAATCCCACGTCAAGCCTTCCTCAGTCACCCCTGACCACAGAACTAAACCGCCTGCCACGTTTTTGCCCTCTTTTAAAACCAAACAGTTGTATCTAACACAATCTGTTGGAAAATAAAAAACGTGTGATTTTGTTGATTTCAGCAGGTTCCTCGCTTTTTATGTTATTCTTAACTGCTGACTTTGATTTATGCTAAGCTACATTCTTTCATGAATTTCTTTTCCTTTCTCTGGTTTTAGCAATTACCTAATTCTTTTCCTCTGACAACCACCACCACCCTCTGCATCAGTTTACCTTATTAAGGCTATTATTAAGGCTCAACGCTTTAAGCTGACTCAGTCCTGCCTACTGTATCTAGAAATATAGTGAATGTACATTTGCAACCCCATCAGTGCCTTTCATATATTGTTAGTGTAGTAAGACCCAATTCATCATACAAGACCGCAGGAGCATTAGATCACTGCTCTTAATTGACTGAGTGTGTAGTGGTCGTTTAGGGAAAGTTGTTCAGAGGGCTTTTTTGCTGTAGGTCACTAGCCACCAAGAGTCTGTTCAGCCATTACAACCCTAAGGTGAAAACAAACGAATATCACCAAATACCTAAAGGAGCATCCTAATTGTTGTGATGGACAATTCTTTTTGATATTTCATAGATATTCTCATACTGCTCTCCAACAGCTGTATCTAGTAGCACAGTGGACCCCAACCTTTTTCAGTTACTGTACCCCCCCCAAAAGATTTTGCACTGCTTGGAGTACCCCTGAAGTACCCCCTCATGTTAATTTCACTAGTAAGCCGATGGTGTCATGAGTGTTTTCAAGTACCCCCTGTGGAGAGGTCAAGTACACCCAGGGGTCCTAGTACCCCTGGTTGGGAACCACTGTAGTAGCACGTGCATGTCTCTTCAGATTAGCTGGGACTGTTCACTCCTTGGCCATTGTTGTTTCCCCTGTATATAGCCAGTTAACATGGAGACCAAGTGTCTCCTCAAGACTTGAGATGAGACCTCCACACAACTACAAAATACACAACCATACAATGCTGGGAAATAATACTCCCATCTCTCTGATTTTCTGCATTTTTGCTCAGTTTTCACATTGAATTTGGTCTTTTGTGTGTTGTAGTTCTGGAATTATGTTCTGTGAACACTGCAATCCATATTAAGAACATGGTGGTGGTGCTGTCATGGTTTGGGGATGTTTTACTGCATCAGGACTGGGGTGCTGTTCTCTTATTGAAGGAAGAATGCATTCTGCTCTGTCTCAGAGAATTCTGCAGGGGAATGTCAAGGCATCTGTCCAAGAGCTGAAGATAAATATCAGATAGGCCTCTGTCATTCCAGATGCCCAGGTATTTAAATTCAGGGACATCAATAAGGACACCAACCAACATTCTGTCACAAAAATCCCATTAATGTGTATGTGGATTTTCAAACCAATTACATTTTGTTTTTCTTGTTTTAAATACTAAAGCAGGTTTTAATAAAAAAAATTACATCTGCAGGGCTGTAAATGCTAATTGAAGATTTAATAACAATGCCAATGGAATAAACAAGTGTAATTAGATTTTGATAGACATTAAAGATATTGTTAATGTTCATAGTGAACAGTACTGGACCAGAACCATCCCAGGTGGAACATCTTTCATTATTTCCAAACATTAGGTTCTGTCAAGGATATATTTTTTTTATTTACTTACATGGTCTTTCTATTACTAGGTCTTTCACCAATTAAAAGACCTAGCATGCACCTTGTTTCCCCTGGTCCATACAGTGAGTAATGTAATTTGATGATAGTTATGAGGATTATTCTGTGGGCCTGTTTTGATCCGGTGTTGCCGTTTTAGCAGGCTGACACTGTGGAACAGATCCAGAGGATGGAGACAGCAGGCCCATAGGTATGTGGTGTGGAGATGGAAGAGGTGGGAAATAGTACTATTTTCCAGAACACCTGATTTAAGAATGAGCTTTAGAGCAGGAGGGGGGTAGAGGGATTTAAGGTGTGCTGCTACAACACCGATTCCTGCAACCCTCAGCCGCAATGCAGTGCAGCACCCCGACACACACACACATACACACTGTTTTAGATCCTCACACCTCTTCTTTCTCCCCTGTGCTTCTTTTCAAACCACCTGAGTACTCAGACAGTGCCATTTTCATTCTTCATAGTGTGGATATTGAAATTCTTGATACTGAGATGGACGTGACAGGAACTTAACAGAAGCTACAATACCTTCTAACTGCACCGGTAAATGCACCTTTTTTTAGCTAGCTACATTTTCTTAATCAAACCTAATATCACGTGAACTCTAACAGTACCGCCATGATCATCCACAACAGAGTCATACAGAATCATTTGAATTAGAATAATAATTAGTACATACACAAATATTACAGTTTTAAACTTTATTAATTCATCAGCATGTATGGACACCACAGTCACCCTTGATGTCAGTGTTATTTCTGACTTAACACAGTACAATGAGTCAGCACCACCAGCTGGCAGGGAGCTGGTTAAAAGGTGCACATTGAGCGGATTCATAAAGTCTTTCTCTGATTACATATTTGCAAATATAATATACTCATTTATATCTTCATTAATATACATATACAGTACAATAGAATAATCTATCACAATCTTTTATAGGCATTTTTTGACATCTCTGCCCTTGAAGGCTTCAGAAGGTACATGGCCCTGTGCTATGCTCCCAGCAAGAGCAATGCTGTTATTTTAATGCACTTATTATTGATGGGCAGTCAGATAGACACATTCAGATAGATTTTAGAGCATTCTGCATTCACTACAATCATTCAATTGAATAAGCATCATATCAGGGTTGACTAGGTTTGAGTATCCAGGGGTTAGTAATTAGAGAAACACTTGCTTTTTTACCGTTTTTCTCTTGCTCTCCTCTGGCCTCCCTTTACAAAGGCTGTTCAGGACTTCAGTAGCACCCCCCCACCCCATCCCATCCTGTTAGTTCTTTGGCATCTTCCTCACTTACACTTATTTTAGTGTTTCACTTCTTGGATTTCTCCTCTTTGACTTCAGTGCCGGAGGACTTCTCGTTTGTGTCCTTTTCCTCTTTACTGTTGGGGGCTTTAGAGGCCTTCTTATCCTCCTTCTCGATGTCCTTCTTATCCTCCTTATCCTCCTTCTTGATCTCCTTCTTATCCTGTTTCTTGGCCTCCTTCACCTCCTCAATGGGCTCTGCTTTCTTATCCTCCTTCTTGTCCTCCTTCTTGATCTCCTTATCTTCCTTTTTAACCTCCTTCACTTCCTCAATGGACTCTGCTTTCTTATCCTCCTTCTGGGCCTCCTTATCCTGCTTCTTGTCCTCCTTCTTATCCTGCTTCTTGTCTTCCACCTCTTCAATGGGCTCCGCTTTCTTTTCCACCGTCTTCTCCTCCTCCTTCACCTCCTTACTGGGTTCTGCTTTCTTCTCTTTTTTGCTCTCAGTTTTCTCTGGTGATTCTTTGGGGGCAGTCTTCTCCTCTGCCTGGGGTTTGTCATCTGTTTTGGCAGGGGCCTGTTTCTCCTCATCCTTCTTAGTAGGAGTGGGGCTCTCCTTGGTGGGGGTGGGCTTTTCCTTGGTGGGGGCGGGCTTTTCTGCTTCAGGTTTTTCTGGAACAGGTTTCTGGGGCTCAGTCTCCTTAGAGGTGTCGCTCTCCTTGGGGTCTGGTTTGTCGGTCTTCTCCTCAGACTTCTCTTGTTTAGGCTGGCTCTCACTCTTCTCCTTTTCCTTGGGCTCAGGCTCCTGTTTCTTCTCCTCCTTCACAGGCTCCTTGTCTTTCTTCTCCTTGGCAGGTTTGTCTTCTGCAGGGGATTTGGCCTTCTCTTGGACTGGGGACTTGGGTTCAGGAGACTTAGGTAGGGGGGACCTTGGAGACTTAGCCTCTGGGGATTTGTTACGAGGAGATTTAGATGTTGGTGATTTCACAGATGGGGCTTTCAGTGGTGATTTTGGCTGAGGAGATTTCTCTGTGGGTGATTTGGGGGCGGGAGATTTGGTGGGTGATTTTAGGAGGGGGGATGTGGCTGGTGGGGATTTGGATGGAGAAGATGCCTTTTTAGGTGACTCAGACTTATTTTTCTCTTCTTCCTCCCCTGCCTCCTCTTTCTCCTCTACCACCTTGTCCACAGCTCCTTCCTCTTCCTCCTTCTTATTTCCCTCTTCCTCCTCTCCTGCCTTATCTGCAGCTCCTTTCTCTTCCTCCTCTCCTGCCTTATCTGTAGCTCCTTCCGCTTCCTCCTTATTATCTCCTTCTTCCTTCTCTCCTTCCTTATCCGGAGCTTCTTCCTCTTCTGCATCTTCTACCACAGCTTTGGTCGCATCATCTTCCTCCTCATTTTCTCCATCTCCCTTCTCTTCCTCCTCATCTCCCTCTCCCTTCCCTTCCTCACCATCCTCAGCATCCTCTGTCACCTCAGTTACCTGAGTCTCATCTGTCTGCTCCTCCAGTATGACTGTGTCTGAGAGCTCCTCCCCCTTCAGCTTCAGGTGGGCAGTGGGGTAGGAGTACAGACTTGGCCCAGATAGGAACCGAGTCTCCTCCCCTTCCAGCAACTTCCTGTTTAGGAGAAAAACAATGTTAAGTCCAATATGGGTGTGTCAATATGGCCCCCTTTTTATTCTTTTTTTGTCTTTCATATTTTTTGCTCAGACTAGAACCACCCCAGGACATGGGCCCTTTTAAAAAAAAAAGGATTCTGAGACAATTGAGTTTATTTTCCCAGAGCATGGCTTATTCTGTGCCAGTTTAAATGGGCATAGGCACAATTAATTAAAAGACCCTAAACCTTAACCTCTGAACTTTAATCCTTGACCAACCTGTAGGCTGCTATCTCTATGTCCAGAGCCATCTTGACATTCAGCAGCTCCTGGTATTCCCTCAGCTGACTGGCCATCTCCCACTTTGTGCTCTTCAGCTCATTGTCCAGCTGATGGATGGTCTCCTACACACACACACACACACACACACACACAGATGTTGGTGAGCACTGTAGTATCAAAATGCAGGAGCCAGTCAGAGAAGTGGAAGTGTTTACCTGTAGTGAGTTGATTTCTCCCTGGTGTCTGTCCTCTCTGTCCATGCACTGTCTCTCCAGGGACTCCTTGGTTCCTCTGAGTGTTTCCAGTTCAATGGTGCGACTCTGCAGCTGGCGTCTGTACTCTGCTATTTCATCCTGGGCACCACGGATCGCATCTGTGTTAGAGTGAGCTGCATCCGACAACCTCTCCATACGTACTACGGAGATTGGGAGATATAAGAGACAGGGTCAGAGACATTTTGATTAGTGGTTGTGTTAAAAGGTTAAATCTCCCTGTACTTGCAATGCAGTTCTGTGCTAAATGCCATTAAAACGGTTGTGGCAAAAAAGGTGGTAAACTGTTCTTCCTTGCATTTACCCTCCACTACACCACTGGTCAAGACACACAAGCATTGCCATTAAGTGTGCACGTAGATCTGTGACATGACACCACTGAAGTGGAGTGCTGCATTAGAATTCATTTTAACTTCTGTGATTATATATATATTTTAGTACTTCCATTGTAATTTATGGAGTTGAGTTAAATTAGCTGCGTCATTCCCAAACACAAAATGACCAAACCAAAACCCAGAACCCTACAGAGGCAAATCCCTCAGTCACTTCAACATGCTATAGCCTATTATACCTACTGTATAATACTCTCTGTACCCTATACCTTGTCATTACACCATGCCAGATGTCTCAGATGTCTCCTTCTGGCAGAAAAAGGGCACTCGAGAGGGAATACAAGTCAAAAGAAAAGGTTGTGTTGAGAAACATAGAGTGTGTTAGAAGCCAGTAGCGGCCAAAAGGCATTTTTTTGCAAGGGAGATTCGCTGCAGGCATTTTAATCTACTCATTTCATGTATTCAAGGGGGCATTACTTTCAACTTCTTCCTTTCTGATGACACATTCAGCTGGGTGTGACATTATTGGCTGATCCTTCCTGATGACCCAACTGGAGTCATGTCAAACAGGGTCATCAAGAAGGATTATGTTGGAAGTTAAAAAAAAAAAATTGGAATTTGGAAAAGACACCTCATTGACTACAGTAAAACAGTGTATACCTTCAATGGCTATGTCCATGCCCTCACAGACTAAAGGGAAATATACTGGCATGTGTCCTCTAACATAATCTATGAGGGCATATGTCACTTTTGATGGGCAAATATACCGTTTGTAATTATATAAGTTAATACATTGTTCACCAGAGCACCTGCAACACACTGTCATATGATAATAATTATGAGTGGGGTCAAGGAACTCTTTGCTGGAGATTCATCCAAGGACACTTGAATGCGGCATCTGTCTTTCTAGGGACGTAATACTGCTGACTCATTGTTGCCTGCGGCAGAAATGCATTGTTAGAATTATATCAGAATATTTTACACATACCCAACACTTGACTGTGTGATGGTTCTGTTAGTTGGTAGACAACACATAGGTTCAGAATATATTCAGACCACCAAGTTTACACTAGTCCCAACAATTGTTCCTTTCCATACAATAAACCAGTAGCCTATTTGACTTGATTATTAATCTGTTCTTTTTGAAAATACAATCAAAGCCTATAATTTTTACCCTACCTATGGCATTTAACAGCTTGCCCTTAAATTACACATGCTGGCTGTATTCACAGTCATTGCTGTGGGCTCTGGGGTGATGATTTATGCAGTGGTTTAGCTCAATATATAGCCTAGTCTAAAGCAGTTTGCTTGCAATGCAATAGTGAGCTTACCAACCATCTCCCATAGGGTCCCAAATGGGATGAGCCTATAGGCTTTGCACCACACGTACAAGACCGGCCCTAGCATTTTGGCAGCCCCACATGTCTTGGGCAAACCATTCAGTGGACCCTCTCTTGAAAAATATTACTTTCCTAATTAATTTTTTACAATTATACTCATTTTGCCACGGGTATATAAACAATGTTGCAGTTTTAAAGTACTTTTTTGTAACCATACACACTGATATGATAGAGATTTTTTTTTTTGTAATTTCTTTAGCAAAATTCCTGCAATAAAACACTTTTCCTCATAATTAGTGCCATGTTAACCTGATATCAGATTGAGAATGTCTGACTAATTCAAAATGTCCCCCCTGGCAGTCAGAGCAATCTGGGGAAGTGCTCTTCAAGTGAATCTTATCAAGTTCAGATATTATTCGATAAAGAAAAAAACTGCTGACACATTTGTAAGGGGCTTTAAGCATTAGGCCTCACTATAGCCAATTTGATTAGAAAACAACTCCAAAATGTATGATAAATAAACTAGGCTGCATCACTGGCCACATTGTATCTCCATAAGCCCGGTTTTCACCAACCCCACCAGACAGATATTAAAGGTACCTCACCTTTGAACCATTCCTCCGCCCGCACTGCGCTCTTGGTGGCGTGGCCATCCAGCTGAGCACGAATCTCCCGCAGCGCGCTTGTGACATCCGCCTTGATCGTGTCTCGAGCCTCGAAGCTCACCTGTGCACCCTGGATCTGCGCAAGCAGCTCTGCCACCTCCTCCTCGTGATTCTTCTTCAGAAACGCGGCTTCTTCTTGAAGTGCGCACAACTTCTTGTCAAGCTCCAGTCGCGCAAGGCCAGACTCATCCACATATTTGTTCATGACTCGCGCCGCTGCCTCAAGCTCCTCCCGGCTGCGTGCCTCGTCCTCGAGCCTGGTCCGCACATGCTGGATGTCCTCTTCCAGGTGCTCTTGCTCCAAACGTGCGCGTGTCTTTTCCCCTGTTAGCTGCTGGATCAGACCCCTCAGGTCCCCCAGCTCACGCTCATAATGCTCTCCCAAAGACGCGCGCCCTGTTTGGCTCTGTCGCAGCGCAGCGGCTTCCTGCTCCAGATTTGAGTTCATCAGTTCCAGGTTGCGCACCTTCTCGATGTAACCGGCGAACCGGTCGTTGAGGGTCTGCAGAATCTCTTTTTCGTTTCTCCGAGTCATGTCGCCGTTAAAGATCTCCAATGTGTCGGAGGAGACTGTCTGGCTGTAAGCCGGACGGCGGCGCTGGGAGGTCGTCCAGGACTGCGATTGGTAGCCGGAGGAGAGGGAAGCTGCAGGCCGGACAGAGTGGACCTGCGGTGCCCTGCGGTAGGGGCCGTAGTGGTCTAGTGGGTAGCTCATCTCTTAGTCGGATGCAGACTGCAGCTGGACGAAGAGAGATGAGCTTTTATACCACAGGAACAGAAAGTCACAACTCAGCACGGACTCTCTCCTTTTAAAGAGACATCTTCGCTATCGTCATCACGACTCCTTCCTTCTCACACAGAACTATCCTCCATCGTGCACAACAATTCTATTTGCACACTATCAATTGACATTTATTCAGTCACTTGCATGATGCGTGTAGTCCTATGTCTAATGCTTAGGACCGCTATCGTGTCGAGGCGTTGGGCTGATGTTGGTGGATTGTAGCTTACTGTAGCTACAAGTATATTAAAGTGATAATATCAGATTAATGTAAGACCAATGTCCCAAAAATATTATTGCGGTAATAAGATATGGGTGTCTGAGTGCGCAAAATACATCGGTAGAATGATGGGTCATATTCGTTAGACGGCATTTAGGCTTCCAATTTTCTAAGAAAATATTTTCACAATACAATGTTTACCACAAGAAGAAACTATATATTTAGTATAAAATAACACAACTGTTTTGTGTTAGGACTAGTTTTAAAGTTTCACGTGTCTGTGTCGGCTAGTGTGTTTCCCAGGTGGGTTAAGTGTATCTGCAGACTCACTGCAGCGGCTATCACATCGCATATCAGCAGAAACCAGCGCTCTCCCAACCACCCCATGTCTCCCCCCAACACACTCGTATACAGTCACACACACACACACACACACACACACACACACACTCGAGCGCACGCCCAGCTTTACACAACTTAAGTGTGTGAGTTTTCATGTCACAATCTGTAATCTAATGATACTCCGAAGTTTATGTGAAATTATGGACCGGCTCTAAGAGCAATATATGGGACTGGAACAATCATTGTAAATAAATCCGGTTCTTAAAAAAAATCAGGCAGTGCAGATGACTGAGCAAAGTACTGTATGCACACACATCCTTGCTATTTTAGTGCTCTCCTTGTAAGAGTCAGCTGATTTGGAAGAATCTGTCTGAGAAGGCTGCTGTCCCTATAGGATAGTGCCTATTGATCAGATCTCTTCAGGACACAAGCTGATGGGGAGGTCAGAGCGAAAAGATTTTTGAACATGTGTTAAACGTTAAACGGTAATCAGCATCCGCAGCTTGAAATTCTAAGTCAGACCGGGCCATTCCTTTGCCGCTGGGGGCGGGCCTCACCCTACCATACCTCGGTATATGCCACACCCCAGTACAAACACTCAAATCAATCATAGTCTCATGCGGATACTTCGACACAAACTATATTAATTGATAAGGCAACATATAAGAGGACACCACTGCAAATGGAGCAAAGACTAATTATGCTTGAATGGAAGGTTGTTGGCAGCAGTGCATTCTCAATACTTGGGATGTCATTTTGATGTTTCGGGAAAGGAGGGGAAGTGGAAAGTCCGAACAGAACGAGGGAGAAAGCGGTAGAAATTAAGAAAATGAGAGAAGATGGAATAGAAATGGGAAGAGAAGAAAGAAAACTGATGTGCATGGAGGTGGGGAGACACGATGAAGAGAGAAAAACTGAGTGACCTTGGGAAGACAGCTGGCAGCCTTCATACACGTAGATGAGTCAGCTTCTGTACAATTAAGGTTTTGAACTGCTGTGCATTGTGGTTGTGTGTGTGTGTGTTAACAATGGACCATGAGTTGCATCATTCAACTCACGACTGACCCAAAGTTGATGCCTAGCCATTCTGTACAAGTCACCCACGGAGTTTCGTCAGTAACACGTGACCATGTATTGCACTCTTGTATAGCTTTATACTGTAGGCGGCAGTAGAGCGACTTGGACTCCGTTAGAACCTTGTTTGACGACAAGGTTCTTGCTTTTTCTTTGACTACTACAGAGAGGGAAAATCGAAACAACTAAAAACATTAAAGAAACACCAGTGTTTGTAGTATTCCTCATAATGTGTATAGGATTTTATGGCAGTGATGTCTTACGAATCGGATACATGTTTGCTGGACCGATGGACTGAAGAAAATAACGCTATCGTAAACAAATGGAAGGTGAGTTTGCTAAGTTCTAGCAAGCTACAGTCCGCTTGTCCGCCAAGTTGAATGATATCCAGCTGCCCTCAGCATGTCTAACCAACAGAACATGTCGTTTCAGCAACACAATGACAAAGGAGACTTAGTTACTCGGGAACAGGGCCCGCGACTACTAAAATCGTGCTATGAGGCGAGTCTCAAACTACTGCAGATGATACAAGGTGCACTAATCTACATTACTGTAGCTAACAATCTTAACTATGATACTTGTTCATCCACCTTTAAACTTTTCCTTCCTCATTTCTTCTTTCCTCATACTCCCTTCACCTCTTTGTTTTCATCCACCCCATATTCAATGATCTAAACCGCTGCACACCATTCCCCCCTCCCCTTCAGGTGTGCCTGCGGTACATGACCGTGTCCAGCTGGAGTTGGCAGTGGTGTATAATTTCTGTATGTTCTCCTTAAGTCAAACACAACTCCCTGAGGCAGAGCTTCTCCTCACACATAGCCTGGAGAGAGGTATGGCTATAGATATGAAACGCTTCTGAATTTAAATGGCTAAATTGTATTTCTTATTTAACTACACAACTGTCTGGTATTGAGTGAAAATAGTTGCCTTGTCTATTTGAAATCAATTAAACCTTTATAATGGCGTTGTTTTTGATTTCACACCAGAGCACAAATTCAAGGCACAATTTCATGACGTAGTTAATTAGTTTGTGTTGTAATTGCCAGCGGGTGGTGTTTTGTGCATCATATTGAGAAATTTACTTTGGTACATTATTCCAAGATCAGTTGACAATTTTATTATTGACAAAAAAAGTTAATACACACTAGTCAACTGAATAAACACTTGTTAATGTAATAAGTTACTACATTTAGTGGAAAAAGGTTTGGCTTAATCTTCTGTCCTTTGTGCAGCTCTGGGGGCTGAAGGTTGTGATCGACCACCTCCCTCCAACCCCCCAGTGTTCTGGCGTGTGGTTCTGGAGTCCCTGGGTCCAGCGTCTTCCCTGCGCTCTTCTCTTCTGCAGCTGCTCTGTGTGCAATGGGCCTTCTGGCTGTCTACTGTCAGATTGGGTCACATACTGGAGCTGCAGGTTAAGTCAGCCGGGGTGGGGGGGATACCTGAAATTCAGGAATTTCATGTCACTGACTGTACTCAACATTTTCTCATTATTCAAAATGCAAAATAATGAAGATTGGAAAACACAGCAGCCGTTTTGTAATGCACGTCACAGGACAACTAATGGCCTGGATATGCTCCTGTTTCGTAAGTGTACGTACGCGAATGCTACGCAAGCGGCATTTCCAACCTATTCCACTGCGTACCTTATGTCTAAACGGATATTTAAAAGCTATGTCCGCAAGGAGGCTGTCCAGCGAAAAAACATTTTCTACCTGCGCGGAAATACAGTGACGACTATTGCCGATTTTGTACAACCACAATAAACATGGTGACAGAGGAGGTGGTATTGTTTTTAATGTCTTAACAAAACAACAGAAAAGAGCATCAGCAACGCCAACAGAGTGTACATTAGACCATTAAACCTTTCCATTGTGTACTACTACTTCCACGTTTCAGTGGATCTCTGATCATCTTAGGTATACTGCCCCACAATTTCTGTTAGTATTTCACCTTGCTTATGCGTTCATTCAAGGCCTAGGGAGATGTGCACAAAGGATGGACTGAAAGCATGCAGGATACGTGTGGCAGCCATCCTGCGTATGCGTACACGTACTTAGCGTGAATTATATTAGCAGCTTAAGGATAGTCAGTCACTCAGTTCCTTCGTTGTTCAAATCAGCGTTCAGTACTACCTTGCAAGTAACTGGGTTTCTCTGTGGTTGAAACAGTACCATTACATCATAATGAAATAACCAGAATCAAAGTCCTAAAACGACGACAACTATTTGACAGTTACACAATGACATGCCATCAGAAATATTCATGTTTTTCTGCTTCCCTCTGTCTGCAGGGAGAGCTGCTGTCTCTTTTTGAGGGACTGGGTCTGGATGAGAGGGACGAAACGAGGAAGGCAGGAGAGGAGGGTCTGGTGACGAGTGCAGTCAGACCCGCATTAATAATACACCCCAGGGAGCTGAAGGACCTTCTTCACATCTGCACTGTTATCGCTCAGGGTCTGAACCTTTCACAGTTTAACCACTGCCTGTCCACAAGAGAGGTTAACTCTTAACTGTCCTGGGTAGAGCGGTTAGATGTTAACTATTACCAGTTCAGGTTAGAGAGGTTAACCCTTAACCTCTCCTTACCTGTCCAGGTGCTGAGCTGTTGTGTGAGGGGCGGTGGTCAGAGGCCCTGACCATTCTTCAGAGAGACCCCTCCCCATTGACCCCCAGAGACCTGCTCGCCCAGATACACACTCTCACAGGCCTCTGCCTCAGTAGCATGGTACATACAAACGCACAGACACCTCACAAGCTTTTCGGATGCGTGAGAGAGTTATGACCAGTATGATGTGTGTCTATGTGTAGGGTCATCCCCATAGTGCTTTGCAGTGTTATAGGAAGGTCCTGGAGACAGATGTGAGATGTGTATCCGCACTGCAGCAGAGCGTCCTGGTTTACCGGCAGCTGGGAAACACACAAGCAGAGATCCAGGCTCTATGGCTACTACACTCAGTGAGTCACACATCCGTGTAACATTTTTTTAAGGGGTATTCATTTCTGACCTGAAGGCTTTAGAAGGTCTTATAGCTTTGAATTTAATTTTTAGGTCTGATATATGGTACATATGAGACAGAGCAGAGAAAAGCAAGTTAACTAACAAAAATTGATAGGCAACAACCAGCCAGTTCAAAACAATGCTTGTAACACAGGTATTTATAAAGTGAACTGTTTAGCGGTTCAGTTATTTTGTCCAACAAAGAACATTATCATTTATGGGAATCATAAGGATGATACAGGTTAATGTCAGTATTTTTTATTTATATTGTAGTTATGTGGCAGGGAATTTCTCTTCTCAACAACTTACAGGTTTAATTAGTTGGGTGCCTTGCTCAAGAGCACAATGATTAATTGTTTACCTTGTTGTCTTGGAGAAGGAAACCACAGACCTTTCAGTTACTGACCCATCACACTAACCGCTACGCAATCTGCGTCACTGTGACCTGTGTTCATATTTCTGGTTCTCACCATACTGGCTGTTGTCGGGAGTCCCGAGTGACCAGTGCAAATTTGTCAAGCACTGTCCAGGATGGGGTAGGAGTGGCTGGCTAGGGCACACCTGCCTTTTAAAATAAACCAGAGCCTTCTGAGGAATAGCCAGCCCTAAGTGATACTTTCTGCCAATATTAATTCATTTCTGGAAAGAAAATATTATAAAAAAAAATTTTTGGTGCATACTGACCTCAGTGGCATTAAAAAGTTCTTAAAACGTCTTGAATTCCACTTAATGAAACCTGCAGATACCCTGACACTCACACAGTGGATGACTGGTGTGTGATGGGTCTTTTTTTTTTAACCAGGTTCTGATGCTACCACCTGCCTCCCAGCCTACTGTTGCCTCAGGCTCTCTCATTGGCCCTGCCTTTCTGCTGCCCGGCCAATCCCTGTCCAGTCTGCTGTCAGTCCCCTCTGCCCTCAGCGTACTACACTGTCTGGCTCAGAAGTGTGTCCTCCATGGAAGGCAAGTTCCCAGGCAGCCATCAATTCCATACTGACATACCTCCTCGGAATGTGTTCCAGTCTGTGGCGTATTCCATGGTTGTGTATTTGTGTTGCAGTGTGTCAGAGGGAGTAGAGCACTACCTGGACCTCCTGGCTGCTCTTCAGTCAGACCAGCAGATGTCTCAAGTGTTCTCTGAGGCCCCTTCCCTGCCCAGGTTACCTGAGCTCTACCTGGAGACGGGCTCCTCCCTGCTGATGGCCCAGCGGCCTGATGACTGCCTGGTGCTCTGTGATGAGGTCGTCAGTAAAACTGTAGATCTGCTCCCAGAGAGGCTATGGCTAGAGGAGCCCTTGGAGGAACCCATGGAGGAATCTGGGCATGACTCTGCAGACCGCCTGGGGTTAGTGCTGTGGTGTGGGGCTGCATACCTCCTCCAGGCCCACTGCTACTCCCACCTCAAGGACTGGAAGCAGGCTGTCACCCTCTACACCCGGTGAGTTTCATCACCATCACACCTTACCCTAACCAGTGAGTTTCAATACCATCACACTTAAGCTACTACACCCGGTGAGTTTCATTAATAGTATTTAAAGACCTGAATAGTTTCATAATTTGATATTGTACAGCAAGTGGTTGTTGGCTGTGAAATGTGTTCTTTTCTGCACATATGTATCAACCTTCCTAGTTGAGCGAGCGTGTGATGAGACTTACAATGGCTTGGCAAGTTGTCACGGAAGGAAACTCGTCTCAGAGTTGTTGCGACGAGGCAAGGCTATAGTCACAGTTTGGACAGAAGATTTGAGAAGATTTGGTAAAATATGGGTCTACCATGTTCCACCACTGGGAACATTTCTCTAGATAATGTGTACCCAAAGAGTTGTAATGTATACAAAGTCATCCTCTCTGGCCCCCATTCAGCCATTGGGATCACTTCTCTCTGTTCAATTCAAGATGGAGCCATCTACACTAAGGTCAATGGGACTGCTTTAAAAATACGGACTGGAACATGGTCACAAATGAATCCACCCAAAACTCGACTAACAATGAAGAATGTATATCAGTAGTCGCATGTTTCATTAGGACATTTGTGGATGGTTAAGTTCCTCCCTAAATCAATTCAGAGATATCCTCAGTGAAGATCCAGGATGAACAAAGATCCTGCTGAAAGTCTGCTCTGTATCATTCATTGTCAGCATAATGTAATGTGAGGGATATGACAAATACAAGATATGCGAATAAATCTATTAAGCATCCCTGCCAAGAAATACAAACCCAAGCTTAAGTATGTGTTTAAAATCTCAGACTCTTAACGCATGTTGCAGGACTACAAATACAGCTGAGGTCTGCAATTTTAAGTTCCTCTGCATTCACGTAACCAAGCACTTGTCATGGACCAATGGCCTCACCAATGTTGTGAACAGGACACAACATCTACTGTCTACTAAGGCGATGTGCTTCAGTTTAAGGTCTTAGTGAATTATTATTTGAAGTGACATCCTTTAGGAGGGTGTTGTACACTTTTTTACTTAATCACAATAAAGGGAGAACATTCTGTCAATCTAGTCAATTTGAGACACAGTGGAAGAGGCAGGAAGGATTTCCGAAAAGTGAATCCTAAAATAAACTATGACCTGGGAGTAGTCCCTAGCTCTGGGCTGGAATTATCTGCATACTTCACAGAAACCCTGATATCTAGGATTGTGGCTCAACCTTGACAACCATGAAGACTTGGTTAGACAAAGGGTATAAATAAACATAGGATTTACTGTTTAGGCTGGTATCATTCTACTCTATGTGACTGCTATCAGAAGGAGTCAGATTTTGGAATGCGGCCAACCACGGCAAAGTTAGACAATTTAATATATAGTCCAAGGCAAGACCTTTGGCTTAACAGCCATAAGGATTAAACACGATATACAGTATCTCACAAAAGTGAGTACATTTTTGTAAATATATCTTTTCATGTGACAACACTGAAGAAATGACACTTTGCTACAATGTAAATTAGTGAGTGTACAGCTTGTATAACAGTGTAAATTTGCTGTTCCCTCAAAATAACAACACACAGCCATTAATGTCTATACCGCTGGCAACAAATGTGAATACACCCCTAAGTGAAAATGTCCAAATTGGGCCCAAAGTGTCAATATTTTGTGTGGCCACCATTATTTTTCAGCACTGCCTTACCCTCTTGGGCATGGAGTTCACCAGAGCTTCACAGGTTGCCACTGGAGTCCTCTTCCACTCCTCCATGACGACATCACGGAGCTGGTGGATGTTAGAGACCTTGCGCTCCTCCGTTTGAGGATGCTCCACAGATGCTCAATATGGTTTAGGTCTGGAGACATGCTTGGCCAGTCCATCTCCTTTACCCTCAGCTTCTTTAGCAAGGCAGTGGTCGTCTTGGAGGTGTTTGGGGTCGTTATCATGTTGGAATACTGCCCTGCGGCCCAGTCTCCGAAGGGAGGGGATCATGCTCTGCTTCAGTATGTCACAGTACATGAACCAAATAAGTTTATCTTGGTCTCATCAGACCACAGGACATGGTTCCAGTAATCCATGTCCTTAGTCTGATTGTCTTCAGCAAACTGTTTGCGGGCTTTCTTGTGCATCATCTTTAGAAGAGGCTTCCTTCTGGGACAACACCATGCAGACCAATTTGATGCAGTGTGCGGCGTATGGTCTGAGCACTGACAGGCTGACCCCCCACCCCTTCAACCTCTGCAGCAATGCTGGTAGCACTCATATGTCTATTTCCCAAAAACAACCTCTGGATATGACGCTGAGCACGTGCACTCAACTTCTTTGGTCGACCATGGTGAGGCCTGTTCTGAGTGGAACCTGTCCTGTTAAACCACTGTATGGTCTTGGCCACCGTGCTGCAGCTCAGTTTCAGGGTCTTGGCAATCTTCTTATAGCCTAGGCCATCTTTATGTAGAGCAACAATTCTTTTTTTCAGATCCTCAGAGAGTTCTTTGCCATGAGGTGCCATGTTGAACTTCCAGTGACCAGTATGAGG
>JACXGI010006204.1:10529-20911 GCA_016801175.1 Esox masquinongy | reverse complement strand
AGACATTTTCACTTAGGCGTGAACTCACTTTTGTTGCCAGCGGTTTAGACATTAATGGCTATGTGTTGAGTTATTTTGAGGGGACAGCAAATTTACACTGTTATACAAGCTGTACATTCACTACTTTACATTGTAGCAAAGTGTCATTCCTTCAGTGTTGTCACATGAAAAGATAAAATCAAATATTTGCAAAAATGTGAGGGGTGTATTGACTTTTGTGAGATACTGTATACTCATAACATGGTCCAGTGAATCATAGACCTAATTCATTCATAAGACAAGCTTAAAACCACAGGTGTAGCCTACTGCAGGACTGATGTCAGAGTTTTATACTTTTTAGTTTTTACTTTCTAATTTGAAATGAAATTTCAGACTTGCAGAACTGCCTCTCTCATTGAGTGACAACAAATACTTCCTTGTAGAATCCCATCAACCAATGTCGCCATAATAGACTTTAGTGACCAGTTCTAAGAGTGTGTCCGTGTGCGTGTGTGTTGTGTAGGGTCATGATTCTCATTAGGTCAAGGTTAGGCATTAAGGGTCAGGGTTTAGAGAAAATAGGATTTTTTTGTGGGAATACATTGTGGTCCCAGAAAAGTCCTCCCAAATACAGTGAAACCGGTGTGTGTTGCATGTTCGAGTTCTGAAGCTGTGTGTTGTGTTTCAGGTGCATCAGCCTGCTGATGAAGGTCTGTGTTGTACAGACAGGTGAGTATTGAGTGTTTCTCTGTTGACCCGTATCAACTGGTGCTATGCATGTCAATATCACATATTACCAGGTTATAATGTAGTAGGTGGAGGTCTGGATGTGAATCGGTTTGTATTGGTGTTGTGTAGCAGGCTCTGTGAAGCAGGGGCTAGGGGTCAGGAACCTGCAGAGGCTGAAGGGGCTGGCCCTGGCAGGCAGAGGAATAAGCTTCATTCATAGAGACCAGAAGAGGGAAGCCCTGAGAGACCTACAGCTCAGTCTGCAGGCCGCATCAGGTAATCTGAAGGTTAAATAGTCTTTGTGCAGACAAAATATCTGTAGGAATAATGCATGATGTAATCCAGCCCCTCTGTGAATTATTGCGTGTCTGTCTCTCTAGGGTGTGCTAGTGCTGGGCTGTGGCTGACCGAGGTGCTGTGGAGACTGGGGAGGAGACGGGAGGCTGTAGCCTGTTGGGAGGAGAACCAGAGTTCCAGCTCTCCTCCCTTGTTACAGTAAGATGACATCTGTGGTCACTAGTTTACTACAGATGTTCACCTGAAAAAAAAATGTTTTGAGAATATGATTGAGGTGTAATTTGAAATATCCTAACCTTTTCTCTGCGCCCTCTCTTTCCAGATGTGTTCCTATGTACCTGCTGGACCCACAGACTGGCCCCTCCCTTGACCTAGCAGACCTCCGAGGTAGAATGGAGGAGTTTACCAAAACTCAGCACCACCAGGGTCTCTTTTTATAGTACTGTTAAGAAGTGGAGTTTTGACTCTTTACCTCTGAAGCCCAGATGGGAATGTGCTCTGTTTTATGCTATGTGTCATTAGTATATTATTTTGGTATGATGAATATGATACTGTGGTGCCCCATTTCTGAATATATATTTACTGTTCAAACTGATTGCTTATTTAGTCATCAGCATAAAACTGATATCTCTACTGTGTCTGTTTATTGTTTTAATCATTGTTCAGTGTTGATGTGATTATGGAGTTTACTGGCTACACTGATCTATCTCTTTTTCTAGATTTGGCCATTAGGTAGACCACTGCCCAAATAAATAAGATTAGATTTAGAGGATTGATGTCGTATAGTACCAGTACAGTTGACTGTACTTAAGCTACAAGGCATTATTGATTAATCATGCCTAAGAACAGCTCTTAGCTCTGGTATATTGGCCATATACAGAGTGTATATTGGCCATATACCACACCCCCTCTCAATATACAATGCTTCAATATATAATTCAATGTCAGTGGATTATAGAACGTGTCTACTATGCAGCACATAGCCGGTTTGAACAAAACGAGTGTACCCTTGTGTTCGGTCAACACTGGGTCTCAACTCAACGCGGTGCAATCCAATTGGAACATAACGGTTTCATGACAGGTGTCTAAGCCAATAGGTCTGGCCACACATCCGCCCCCAAGAACTGAATCCAATAGGCCCAGAAAATGAAAACATTCTAGAATGCGTAAAAACGATTACATGATTGGGTTGTCGTACGCAGTAGGCGTGCCCTTTTCTGCGTCTCTGAGTGAGAGCGTCGTCTTTCAGGCTGAGCTGGATAAGGGGATAGGGACTGAAGCGAATTGTGTGAAGTTACTTTGCAAATAATTGTAGCTAGACTCTTTTTTTATTTATTCACATTCAGTTTAGAGGAGTACCATGGCCTCGGGAGGAGAGTAAGTAGACATCTGTTGTTATCTAACTAAATAGCCAACGTATGTGTACTTTCACAATCAAATTAACTATTCGGCTCGGGTATTTCACCTCAGCTACGGTAACGTAATGATACTGGATGTCATGCCTCTTAATGCTATTGTTTATGTAAGAATTAACTTAGTTACGCTAACTAGTTACTAACCAACGTCCCAATGGGGGCCAGTCAAACTACTTACACTTACACAATTCGCGCGTAAGGCAACTAGCTTTATTAATTAGCTCGATAAAGCTAACATAGCTAGCTAGGTAGTTGGGCCTAATAATACCGGCACCGTTGCCTAGCCTGGGACTAGCTGGCCTGTATGCTTGTGAAGCTCATCCAATGACCTATGGTGATTAATTAGATGCAGGAAATTGCAAATACCATACTTATAAAATGGCATTGGCGTTGTCAGAAAGTACAGTAATCTGGTTTTTGTCAGGTTGTTAATTTAGACAAATTGTGTTACTTAGTGTTTGACTGGGGATGGCTGGCTGACTGGCTTCAACGAACTGTCAAAGCTGGTTAAAATGCCGGCCTTGTCACTAGCGACGTTACAGGGCATTAGCTAAGCTAATGCTAGCTAGAGGGCTAATACATGCTAGTCCAACGTTATCACCCTACAGTACCTAATAAACATAATTCACAGTGTTAAGACGGTTTGGACACCTTAGGAGAGTGGTACTTTAAATGTTAGCTAGCTTCCTACTGTATACTGTTATCCAATGCAGATATGTAACACGTACCCAAGTTGCTTTGGTACATCTGTATTTAAGATGGTTTTAATGGACATTATGAGGCTAACTAGTTTGCTAGGTTGGGGTTCCCGAAAGTTGTCCTTTTGCTGTGTCATCTGCTGCTACTGGGCTAGCTAACTAGCCAATATTATCTGGGGATTAATGAACATTTATCTATTGAACCAGCTAAATTAACGAGCAAAGTTACTGTAGCTAGCTAAGCTTAGTTGATTATGAAACAAAGTATCAAGTGTGAAAGCTGGCCAAATCAAGTGATGGCGCGATCTTAATTTACTTGCTGGGTTAATCTTCATTCATCACGCTAGTTAGCTAGCTAACGGGCATGATAAGCTAGCAACTTTTGCTAACTAGTGACGTTGCCATTTCAATATTCAGAATAGAGCAGTGATAGTGTTTATGGACTCGCCCAACAAATGCAATTGTAGTTTTTGATCTATTTCTGTTTTTACTTAATGCTTTTTTTACCTCTTTCATTTAGATCCAAAAATGATGATCTTTCCACTGCGATTCTGAAGCAGAAAACCAGACCTAACAGATTGATTGTCGACGAATCCATAAATGAGGACAACAGTGTGGTCTCCCTCTCTCAGGTAAGTCTGCATGGTGACAAGGTAGACTTTTATAAATACTTGCTGTCTACATATTTACAGACCCAGAATTTAGCTTGTCAACTGTTGTTTTGATATTCTGCTGCTTGTGCAGAATATCCACGTATGTGGTCTTCGTTATAATAACCGTCGTTGTTATCTCAGTTTCACAACCCTCTTCACCCAACAACAATCATTTAGGGTAGGATGATAATACTGTAACCAAATCTATATTCATCCTAACAGTGTAATGAAAACAAGATTCTTCATGTGCTAATTTGTTGAATATAAGAATAAAATAGAAATGGGCTACATCAAAAGCCCATTAAAGTGAGCTTGTTAATTGATGTTTTTAACAGAACCTGGTGATTGTAACAGTAATGAATCCATACCAAATCATGAACATTAAATAATGAAAATTAGGTAGTGTATTGCAATTTTAAAAATCTATAACAACTTTGCTCTTAAAAATGCTCTAAAAAATTAAACATAAAACGAACCACTCACTCCAGGATGGTAACAGAGTATGTATAATCAGATGTACATAAGGGAAAAAATAACCATAAGTGTATTAATAAAATAATCACATTAATAACGCTATGGTAACCATTGTTGCTATGCAGATCGTACTACGCAGATCTTGCTCTGCGTAGTACGTACCTTCCTAGGTTTTGTCCACACTGTTTTAAAAGCCTCCTATTGGAAATCAGTGTGCGGTCTATTTTGGGTTAGATGGATGTCTTGAGTCAGTGTAAGCTTTTTTGCATTTTACACAGGAACTCTTAATACTAAAGGAAGGAAATTGACGTCACCAGAAACCAACTAGAAATCTGAAGTTTCTAACTGCTTTGTGAATGTGACCAACAACCAAATGTTATTGTCATTCTTCAAAATATCTGCGATAGCTGCATTACAATGTACATATGTATGTTTTTTTTCTTGGCTATTGCTATATCTATTCTATTGTCTGTAATTTCCCCCTCAATATAGGCTTGTTTTGTGTATGCTTTCTTGCATTATGGGTTAATATTAGTGAGCCTGCTCTTTTTGCTGCCATTGGTGGTAATATGTTTAGGAACTGATCTGTTATTATTTTTGGAAAAATTCTAATGCTATGGTAAGATTTTCTAGTTCAGTGCTGGTGGTTAGCAGCGTTGTATAAAAGATGCATTGCTAAAATAATCCAAGCTCCACTTCTGTGAGGAAACATTGTCCAGGTCCTGCTGTTGTAAATACACTTATTCAGATACATGGCGTTCATGCTGTTTATAGGCAAAGATGGATGAGTTGCAGCTGTTCCGTGGTGACACGGTGCTGATGAAGGGGAAGAAGCGGAGGGAGTCAGTGTGTATTGTCCTCTCTGACGATACCTGCTCTGATGAGAAGGTCCGCATGAACCGTGTGGTCCGCAACAACCTTCGCGTCCGTCTGGGGGATGTCATCAGGTACATGCCCACCAAACCATGCAGGTTTCTATGTACATGATACGCCCAAAACAAATTGAGATTTGGGATGTTTTTTTTTTCGTCCTTCTACTACAGTATCCAGCCGTGTCCTGATGTTAAGTACGGGAAAAGGATCCATGTTCTGCCTATTGATGACACAGTTGAGGGGATCACTGGAAATCTGTTTGAGGTTTACCTGAAACCCTATTTCCTAGAGGCCTACAGGCCCATTCGCAAGGGTCAGTACACACCGATCGGCAGTCATTTAGTGGAAGAAGAGGGGTTTTCTGTATTTGAATGTGTCATGTTGTGTAGGTGACATCTTCCTGGTTCGCGGGGGTATGCGTGCGGTGGAGTTCAAGGTGGTGGAGACAGATCCCAACCCCTACTGCATTGTTGCCCCGGATACGGTCATCCACTGCGAGGGAGAGCCCATCAGGAGAGAGGTTTTTCCCCAACTTATGTTTTATTTGCTGTGTTGTATTTTTGCCATGATGCTCTGCTGTCAGACCTCAAGCTGACTTTTGTGTTTGCTGTGTGTAGGATGAGGAGGAGTCCCTGAATGAGGTGGGCTATGATGATATTGGAGGAGTGAGGAAGCAGCTGGCTCAGATCAAGGAGATGGTGGAGCTGCCGCTCAGACACCCTGCACTGTTCAAGGCCATTGGAGTCAAGGTAACACACACACACACACACACACGGTCTTCTGTCACTCCACACTCTGGTGAACATTCTGAAGTTTGAAAACATGCTTTCTAAGCTTTAAAAGTCAAGGAATTTAATTGGCTTACAGGTGATATAAAGCATTTTCCGGCATTGAAAACACTGAGATTGGCCTGATCTTTTCTCCAGCCTCCCCGTGGTATCCTGCTGTATGGACCCCCGGGTACAGGAAAGACCCTGATTGCCAGAGCTGTTGCTAATGAGACTGGAGCATTCTTCTTCCTCATCAACGGTGAGAGGCTTAACCATAGCCTTTTACCTGTCAGGGCATCACCATCCATTGTCCCACTCTTGTCCGGTCATTTCCCGGTAGCTTTTATGATGTGACTCGTTATGAGCCTTGTCTTCCTGTGTGTATAGGTCCTGAGATCATGAGTAAGCTGGCAGGAGAGAGTGAGAGCAACCTGAGGAAGGCCTTTGAGGAGGCTGAGAAGAACTCTCCAGCCATCATCTTCATTGATGAATTGGACGCCATTGCCCCGAAGAGAGAGAAGGTGAGGAGGGGCGCATACTGTGCATCACTGGAGAATCAAAATGGAATACAAATGCATTGGAAACATCCCATCAGAAAGGGCTGTACCAATAGGTGCTTAAACATTGCAGAGTGCTGTGGAAGCTGGTGCGTTTGCATATCCTGCCGTACTATTAACCTTTGCGTGCGTTTGTAGACCCACGGAGAAGTGGAGAGACGTATCGTGTCTCAGCTGTTGACCCTGATGGACGGGCTGAAGCAGAGGGCTCATGTCATTGTGATGGCCGCCACCAACAGACCTAACAGCATAGACGCTGCGCTTAGGAGATTCGGTATGTGCACTTTGTAACAGCGGCTTACGGATGTTGTTTTGATGTCGTGTATCGTTTGGGATAATGTGTGTGTCTGTGTCCAGGGCGTTTTGACAGGGAGGTGGACATCGGGATCCCTGACGCCACAGGCAGACTGGAGATCCTGCAGATCCACACCAAAAACATGAAACTGAATGACGATGTCGACCTGGAGCAGGTGGGCAGCCTACTGGACGGAGACACTTCGCCACATTCTCTTGAATGCGCCGTGTCGTTTTGCACCTGCTAACTGTCTGTCTCTGCAGGTGGCTAATGAGACCCACGGCCACGTGGGGGCTGACCTGGCGGCCCTGTGCTCTGAGGCTGCTCTCCAGGCCATCCGGAAGAAGATGGACCTCATCGACCTGGAGGATGAGACCATCGATGCCGAGGTCATGAACTCCCTGGCTGTTACCATGGATGACTTTAGGGTAAGAAACACCCCACAGTGTAAACTACCTCGCTACCTAGAGTTGACTTCACCCATATCACAGCCCTGAATAAACCGGGGCCCGGCTCTGTGCCCTTTATGAACCGGTCTTGATTAACAGAGTGGTTAGGGGTTTTTCTTTGCCTTCAAAAACGGTGTCTTTAACATTTCTTTTTATGTAATGTTACTCTGGTCCGTGTAATGTCTGTTTTCACTAAGAACTACTGGATATTAAATGTTTTATAGATATTGTCATGTGTACTGTGCTGTGCTCCATTTTGGCCATATTGTCCTGGCTTAGTGAATTGACTGTGATACTCAACATGTTTGTGTGTCAGTGGGCTCTGAGTCAGAGTAACCCATCAGCCCTGAGGGAGACCGTGGTGGAGGTTCCTAACATCACCTGGGGGGACATTGGAGGACTGGAGGATGTCAAGAGGGAGCTGCAGGAGCTGGTGCAGGTATGATTCTCAGTCACGCTCTCTCTCTCTCTCACTCACTCACTCACTCACTCACTCACTCACTCCCCTAACCATCTCTATCTTTCTCTTGTAGTACCCAGTGGAGCACCCAGATAAGTTCCTGAAGTTCGGCATGACTCCATCTAAGGGAGTGTTGTTCTACGGGCCCCCAGGTTGTGGTAAGACCCTGCTGGCCAAGGCCATTGCTAACGAGTGCCAGGCCAACTTCATCTCCATCAAAGGACCTGAGCTCCTCACCATGTGGTTTGGCGAGTCGGAGGCTAACGTCAGGGAGATCTTTGACAAGGTATGTGTTAGTGTGCTGTGGTAGCTCCTTAACGGCAGAGAACAAAGGTCCAAAAACAACAACACCTTTAGACTGAATTAATGCAGCACACCGGCCTTGGGGTGGTCAGGACGTCTGCCTTCGGGGGGCATACCTGTTAAAGTACTGTAAGGGTAAAAAAAAAAAAGGTGCCCAATTTAATGCTATAATATACTGTACTGAAATGCAGTTTCTTCTTGAGCTCTACAACTTCTGGCCAAACTAATCCTATGACCATTAAGCATAGTATACTGTAGGACTGAGTTATACCCTTCTTCTGGATGCTATAACCGTATCTAGATGTTAACCCCTGTGGTCTGTCAGTATACCCTTTCCAAGAGTGTCTGGTCTAATGTTCTGGGTGTTTCTGTGTTTGCAGGCTCGCCAGGCGGCCCCCTGCGTGTTGTTCTTTGATGAGCTAGACTCCATAGCGAAGGCCCGAGGCGGAAATGTGGGAGACGGGGGCGGAGCCGCCGACCGTGTCATCAACCAGATCCTGACGGAGATGGACGGAATGTCCAGCAAGAAGAACGTCTTCATCATCGGAGCCACCAATCGCCCTGACATCATCGACCCGGCCATCCTCCGACCCGGCCGTCTGGACCAGCTCATATACATCCCACTGCCTGACGAGAAGAGCCGGATCAATATTCTCAAGGCTAACCTCCGCAAGAGCCCCATTAGCAAGGTAGAGCCCACACACTGCCCATTATCATGTGGTCATCATGTTGATGTAGCAAGGGCTGATGATGCATTTCTAGACAAGATTATGTCTCATCTCAGTACGGATGATGTTTCAGGTGCTGTAGATCTGTCTATGGCCTTGATGATTTGTTAAACCCTGTTTCCTCTCCTGTCCTATAGGATGTTGATCTGGACTTCCTGGCTAAGATGACCAATGGTTTCTCGGGTGCTGACCTCACAGAGATCTGCCAGCGGGCCTGTAAGCTGGCGATCAGAGAGTGCATCGAGAACGAAATTCGCAGAGAACGGGAGAGGCAGACCAATCCCTCTGCTATGGTCAGTTCACGCTCCTCCCTCGCATGTCATTACTCTCTTTCTGACTGCTTTTCCTCTCCAGTTGATCCCCCCCTTTTTTCTCGCCTCCAGGAGGTGGAGGAGGATGACCCAGTGCCAGAGATCACAAAGGTCCACTTTGAGGAGGCCATGCGATTCGCCCGCCGCTCTGTCAGTGACAATGACATTCGCAAATACGAGATGTTTGCCCAGACTCTGCAACAGAGCCGAGGATTTGGCAGCTTCAGGTATGGTCTGCGTACTCTGTCGTGGATATCGACTCTTTTAAGACCAATCTCAAAGACTGTTTAATATGCAGATGCGTAAAAATGACTTCTCCCATGGAAAGCCCTTTCCATTTGTAGGTGAGGCGAAGTTAGCTAGCACAGCTCATACAGAAACCCCAAGCCCTGGTCTGTCAGGTCTGCTTCGCAAACCTTCGGAGTGGCACTTCTGTTTTTATGAACTCAGTGCATACTTGGGATTGTTTTACAAGCAGCAGTGGTTCATGTTGCTGCTGGTTATATGGATAAATTGGCCTTGGTTAAAGGCAGTACATGACCTGGGACTGTGATACTAGATTGGGACATATCAGAAATGAATGGCTCGCCTTTTGCGATTGAGGGGGCTTTGGTTCCATTTGCATGGCGGTAATCATGGTTGTTACAGCGTTCTCGGAGAATTAAAATTAAATGGAAAAACATTTTCTTTTTTTTTTTGCGGGGGGGAGTATAAGATTAGTGACTGTTTAATGTGCTTTAAGTCCTGTGGAAGTGTGATATATGGCCAATATACTGTACCTCGCCTGTGAGTGTTTGACGCAGTGATGTAATGCGGAGTGCCTGCATAAAGCCTTTAGCCATTGTTTATTGGCCATTTACCCCAAATCCCAAGGTGTTTTATTGCCTTACAAATGCAATTTTGTGTTTTGTTATTGCTGTGGTATACACTCATTAATGCAGAATTTGGCAGATAAGCATTCGTGGCTCGACCTGCCCAGTTTATAATGGTGGATGTTGTCTCTCTGTCAGGTTCCCATCCAGTGCTGCAGGGGGCAGCGGTCCCAGCCAAGGTACCGGGGGAACTGGTGGTGTCCCAGTGTTTAACGAGGATAACGATGACGACCTGTACGGATAGACAGATGGACAGACAGGCGGGGCCAAATGGTGGCCTGCCCTTTCACACCTGTACAAACACTCAAACCCCATTGACCATTTTTATGACTCTGCTTCTTTCATGTGTTTCTTTTTGTATGATGATTCCTCTGGTGGATAAGGCACGTAGTGGCCTGGTTTGGGCGGGAGGGGGTCAGTGGATGGAGGTGAATTAAAGGTGATTGGTTGACTGTTGTGGGGAGTGGGAAGCGGGGGGTGGGGGGGGGGGGTTGAGTGGCCTCATTCTGAGTTTATTAT
>JACXGI010006204.1:0-10429 GCA_016801175.1 Esox masquinongy | reverse complement strand
CTCTGTCTTAATATGTGGGTACTAATGCTGATGTGCTGATGTATTTTCAATGGGAGCTAAAGCAAGACCTCATGTCTACAGTTTGGTTACTAGGCTCGTTACCACACATGTATTCACAGAACTCCCTCCAACTGGGTTTAAGTGTTACCCATTCTGATCACCATAACATGTCCTCTTAGTCATCTCTGACTACCATTGGCCTCAAAGTTTTAAATATCTGTAACAGGAATTTAATACACGAGCGCTCATATTTTTTTGTATGTTTTGAAGATGTGTTCTGGGATATCCCAATTCAGCTGAATGTATAATATGTTATTAATGTGCGTGATCTGAGTGGAATTGCTATCATACCGTCAGTTAGCCATGAAATTTCACATTTGAAAGTGACAAAGGTTTTTATTACATGGGTGGGACACATGTCACATGTCCTGGTACACAATCAGGGACCCTTTTTGGCTTCGCAGGGCCACTGTACCACTGGTCACCAGAAATACAGGAATGCATATTTAATTTCTGCATTCCCTTTACTCTCCACACAATGTCACTCTTGAATAGACCCATGCAGCCATATAGAGCTGGGATCCCTAATCTTAACAGAGTAGCACCCCCTGTGTTTTCATGTATTACAGTTTCTTTATTTAAAAACTAATGCAAATTAATTATGCAGATCTATAGAAAATGTATGTGACCATAGTCAATATACTTTGATGTTGGGATAGCAAAAACATGAAACCGTTCGGTCTCTTGCTTGAATGGTGCACAAGTTACTATTTTAGGGTTTATTAATATTAATTATGCAAATGTATGCACATTTATATTGTCATAGTCAAAACATGTTTAAATATTTTAAGTTGGGATAGCCTAAATATGTGAAATAAAGTTGGTTTGGTCTCTAGCTTACATAATTTGCGATCAAGAGATACTGTTAACATCACATTAAAGTCAATCAAAATCTGTGTATATTTCTCACTATTTATTATTTTATTGATTTAGATCAGTTTGCCTAGTGTTGTCTGAAATGTACCCTCACCAGACCCTGACAAAGCTGTCACCGTGCATCGGAGAAGGCTTCAGACAGGTATCAATATACTCACTCTACTTCTGACATACTTGAGTCTTTGTGTTGCAGAAATGTTTCATTTGCACTGATAGCTCTATGGGGATCTTCCTCAGGTTTTCATTCTGTGCTTTATGGTCTGTCTAATACTTTATTCTTCTGATTGTTGCCTTTCTGCTATAATGTTCTATTCACTGCAACATACCTTACAAGGCCATACCTAGTTTGACTTTTTACAGCCGCTGCATGTACTTTGTCAGATGATTCCACATGCTGAGCTTTACAGGATTTCCTTTTGTCTCTCTAGAACAGTTTCTCAACCCTGCTCCTGGATGCCCCCCTGTCCTGCATGTTTTAGATCTCTCTGTGCCCTAACATACCTGATGTAGCTCATGAAGGATTTGATAATGAGCTGAACAATTGAATCAGGTGCGACAGAGCAGGCAGAGATCTAAAACATGTAGGGCAGGGGGGCGCCCAGGAGCAGGGTTGAGAAACACTGCTCTAGAAAATTTCCTTGGGATACTGCTCATCAGATAAAGCTTTTCCACTTCCACTGTCTTGAACTTTCTCTGTTTCGTCAAGTCTGTTTAACCTTTCTTTGTGCCATCTCAGAAGATATCAGTTACATTTTGGACAGCACAAAAAATGTTTTTCTGTTATTGTATTTCTTATTTGTACTTATTCTAATATTATTTAGTAATTAGAAGTGCAGCTAAACCCCTTTAAGCCCAGATTAATGACTAAGCAAAAAAAGTGGCGTAAGACATTTGCACAATACTGTATGTCATTTAAGTCCAGAAATGTATGCAGAAACTAAGGTTCCCAGCTTTGACATCATATTGTTAACTGTTTAGCTACAGTAATGAGATCATGAGATAGTTTGTGGCCTTCTGATCCTCGGTAATTGAATGTCTGTTTTGGATGTTTTCCAACCTTTTGGGTAACAGATCAGTGCAGACTTTGACCTCTTTCTGTTTAAAATATGCACGATTCCTGAGCTTTACACACTGACACAAGAACTACTCACAGCTCACTCTACCTACATTCTATACATGGACACTGCGTATGCTCTGTAACAGTTTTGTTTTTAAATTTTTCCTCTTGGGTATACATGCTGCTTATAATAAAGGTCAGTGGAGAGCCCTACAGATTAACTTTACTCTCCATAGGGGGAAGCCGCCATGGAGAGAGTAAGATGTATTATTGTGTTTTATTACTTATTTTCTTCCTCCATAGAATGAATAGCAATTAGACAATCATAACCTCGAATAAGCACAATTTAAACTATGTAGCTGAAACAGATAGCAGATGTGATGGATTGTGATTTGATTGGCATAACCATCGGCTTGTCAACTTATTATGGACATTGTACTATGCTCTACTACAGTATTTGAAATGGTAAATGCTGTCATGTTATTCAGTAATGAACTCCCATAAAGCAAGCCTTTTACTCACTTCATCTAGTTGGATTAGGTATTTATATATACGCTACTTTTATATAGTTACAGAACCAGTCAAAATGTGTGCCCCCACTCATTCGATGGTATTTCTTTATTTTTGCTATTTTCCACATTGTAGAAAATAAATTTAATTTAACTAAAACTATGAAATAACACACATAGAATCATGTAGTTAAGTGTTAAACATTAAAATACATTTATATTTTTGATTCGTCAAAGTAGCCACCCTTTGCCTTGATGACAGCTTTGCACCCTTAGGATTCTCTCAACCAGCTTGATGAGGTAGTCACCTGGAATGCATTTCAATTAACAGATGTGTCTTAAAAGTTAAGTTATGGAATTTCTTTCCTTATTAATGTGTTTGAGCTAATCAGTTGTGCTGGGACAAGGTAGGGTTGGTATACAGAAGGCCATCATAATGTCCAGTATGGTAGGTTCAGAGGTCATTTAAAATGCTTGTATGAGAAAGAAGTGGGTGGACTTAGCTGTTAACTGTACTATGTATGCAAAGTATTATCCTGGTCTTATATGGAAGTTAATTAATTCAGTGATAATCTGTAACACGGTAATAAGACTTATAATGGTGGCTTGCTTGAGCTCAAACCTGGTCAAGTGAGTACTACTTGGAGCATACAGAGACGTTTAGGTCTGTAGAGATGGGCACAATGTTGCCACCTCATACACCCCATTCAGTGTTTGAATGTTTCTGTCTTCCTACCAGACTGCCTGCCATTCCGAACCTCATTACTGAACAATGAGTTCTTTCCTGACTCTTTCTTCTGGGCAGAAGTTGCCTCTGATGGGCCTAGGCACATGGAAAAGTGCCCCTGGACAGGTGAATATGCTATTAAAGTTCAGTTATTCATTTGTTATGCAAATGTCTTGTTATACATGTGTCCGGAAATAGCAGGTGTTGTTCTTTTCAGTCTTTATCCCTGATGATTTATTCCATTTTGTATGTCTCAAGAGATACATTTCCGCATGTGCAGGGGCTTTCTTTTCATGATGGTGAAAGGAAAAACAAGAATTTGCAAATAAAAGTGGTGGGACACTATAGAGCCTGGCATTTTAGTAAATTCATGACCCTATCTATGACGTGACATTTGGTTGGAAAACAAAGATGGTCCTTTAATTCTTACTCAAACCAGTAATGTGAACATAGACAATGTAAGTGTCTGTGTCCCTGCAGGTGAAGCAGGCAGTACTAACTGCTCTAGACTGTGGCTACAGACACATTGATTGTGCTGCGGCTTATGGTAACGAGCAGGAGGTGGGAGAGGCACTGGCTGTGAAGCTGGGAACAGGAAAGGTGAGCAACACACATGCTTCCAGGGTCATTCTGTGTCACACACACCAACTACACTTCCAAGATGATTTTGGCTACACTTCCAAGACCATTCTTACACTGCACAGTCCAAGACAATTCTGGCTATGCATCAAAGACAATTCCGATGTACACACACGCTTTTCATTTCCATTCAAAACTTATTTTCTTTAAACATGAATACAAAAAACAAACCTTAAACCTGAACCTAACCTTTAATTCTAGATGAAACTCCAATTTCAACAATTACTCTATAAACTTAAGTCCAAAAAAACCTATTTCTACATAGGAACTGGCAAAATTTGATACAATTGTCCTAGTTTTACTGTCCCTGAAGGGGTTTTTGGAACTCAAAAAATATAGTAAAACCTGTACAAACTAATCATCCAGTTGAGGAAAACTAGACATTTGATCAGAGATCATTCGGGAACTCTGTGTGGTTGGTGTTGCTGTCGCCCAGGCCCTGCGTCGTGAGGATGTGTTTCTTACCTCTAAGTTGTGGAACACGCAGCATCATCCTGATGATGTGGAGGCGGCCTGCAGGAAGAGTCTACTGGACCTGGGACTGGACTATCTGGACCTCTACCTCATGCACTGGCCCATGGCCTTCCAGTGAGCAACACACCCCCTATCACACCTCCACTAACATCAGCACTAGAACCCAGGCCCGCATGTTAATGATCCTCTGAGCTGCCCGCGTGTGTTCCAGACGGGGGACGGAGTTACTACCCAGACGGGCTGATGGGAGTGTTTGTTACGACCACATACACTACACGGAAACCTGGGTTGCCATGGAGAACCTGGTTGATAAGGGGCTGGTCAGAGCCATCGGTTTGTCAAACTTCAATGCCAGACAGACAGATGATGTCGTCAGCATCGCCAAACACAGGCCTGTGGTCAACCAGGTATGTATGTATGTGTGTGTGTGTGTGTGTGTGTGAGTGAGTGCAGTTTCTCTTCCTGTGTGCGTGTGTTGGTGTAACACTGTGTGTTTCTAGGTGGAGTGTCACCCATACCTGTCCCAGACTGACCTGCTGAGTCACTGCAGGTACGTGGCTGGCTGGGTCCATGGATGCTATCAGTGGCTATATCTGTGTTCCAGGGCCGTAGGTGTGTGTGACACTGTGTCCATGTGTGTATTCCAGGGCTGTAGGTGTGTGTGATTGTGTGTCCATGTGTGTATTCCAGGGCTGTAGGTGTGTGTGACACTGTGTCCATGTGTGTATTCCAGGGCTGTGGGTGTGTGTTTGATGGCCTACAGCCCTCTGGGTAGTGGAGACCGGCCCTGGGCCTCACCTGACCAACCCTGCCTGCTGCAGGACCCTGAATTAAAGGCTATCGCCCTCCGCCACGGCAAGACCCCTGCTCAGGTCATACTCAGGTACAGCATACTATACCACACCTCAGTGTAACTTGCTCAAATGTTATCAGCTGTGTTTAGCTGTGTGTCTCTGTGTCCAGGTGGCAGGTGCAGAGAGGAGTTGCCTGTATCCCCAAGAGTGTCACTCCCTCCAGGATACAGCAGAACATGCAGGTGAGGACAACGCCATCCAGTGGACGGAAAACGCAGAGTACTTTCAACATTTGGAAACTACTCACCTCTTCCATAATTTTTGTTTGTTTGTTTTAGGCAGAAATATTTCAGTGTAGCCACTGATTTTATCTGGAGTGGGTATTTGTCTCTGATTGATAGGTTTTCGACTTCTCCCTGTCGGATGAAGACATGAAGCAGATTGAGTCGTTCAACAGAAACAAGAGGTACATCATTCCGACTGTGGAGGTAAGTTCTGATCATCACAGGTGAGACCCAGGGGCGTAGGTTTGATTTCCAATGTGAGGGGGACAAACTCTGGCATAGCGTGGTGATGCCGGGCCGGGGTGCAAGCTGTCCTTACATGGACCCCATGTGGTATATATGCATTGAATGCCGATCCTGAGGTCTGACTGTGATAACCACATAGAAACACACAATAAAAAATAAAAATACAAAAAACATTTCTATAGAGGTCAAGCACGGGCCCCCCACCCACTGTGGGACCTGGTGCAACCGCACCCCGGATAGCTACTCCAGTGGGGACAAATATGTTTTTGCAAATGCCCATGTTTTGGAATGGGATGGCCAACAAGCTCATATAGGTGTGATGGTCAGGTGTCCACATACTATTGGCCATATGCTGTATGTGCACTGATGGACACAACATCTCATTGATTCTGCTACCATGAACACGCAAAATACAGCCTTCAGCCATTTCATTTAATATTACTTAGTTAACATATTGTCTATGTGCTCTTAGTGAAGAGCTACTACTGACCTCTGTATTTCAATGTGTGTAGCTGATATGTGATCTACATGTACATTTTGCCTGTACTGTACTTGAATTTCACAACCTCAACTCCCAAGCTCCACCACTCTCTTGCATGACTACACTGGTTGACTCAACATCCTTCTGGTTCTACTAATAAATATGAACATTCAAGATATGGGCTACACATAACATAACTAATTTTATTTAAGTTATCCACCTTTAAAGACAACATTTCACCTCAGCCCCACAGTTGACCTTTTCTCCCTGGCTGTCTGATCCTGCTATGACAAGGACCTTCTCACGGTCACCATTTGATCCTGCTAAAATGCAGGACATATGACATGAACAACTTGATCTACACTGACGCCTGCAGAACCCGATGGCAATGTTTGATCTATAAGACCCACATTAGGTTGAAATGTCAAATGCAGCTACTTATGTAGGGAACTACAACATTAGCCAACTTTTCAAGAGATCAACTACAGTATTCAGGTAGTTAGTTAGCTATATCTTCTAATGTCTCATAGCTAGCTAGCTGTACCACTCACTTTGTCTTTGCATAAAAAAACGCCTGTTTGTCTAACTTCAGTCTTTTATTGGCTGGTGTCATACGGTGCTAGCTGTGAGTGAGGTGAACCTAGTGTAATGTAGACTGTTTGCTAGCTAGCGAAATAACTTAAGCTAGCAAGGTAATATATATTTTGCAGCTATAATTCAAATATAACGTTAGCCTAACTACACCTTACCACTTTTAGAAAAACACTCTGATATTAAGATAAATATCTACCTCATTCATAGCTTACGGGAGATAATTAGCTAGAGATTATGTCAGCAAGGTTACCAAACTTTCAGGAGACAGAGATCACAGTTGCTAGTTGCAACGATAGCGACTACTCTACTAGGGTAACCAGACCTATCCAGCAACTACCTCAAAGTGGCTGCGGGTGGTCCTAAGCCCAGTCTGATTCAGTTTACTCAATTGCTAACCGTACTGCCACTGCAACGTTGTAAAGAGGTTGAGCTTTTCTTATAAGAGTGTTGATAAAAAGTGTGGGGGACAAAATGCCATTTTCAAAAAGTGGGCGGGACATGTCCAACTCATGTATAATGAAACCTACGCCCCTAGTGAGACCTCATGATTTCATGTCAGTAGTCTAGCACCTACTTTCCCGTCACACTCTAGCGCCTTAATTCCCGTCGCAGTCTAGCGCCTACTTCCCTGTCAGTCTAGTGCATTCTTCCCCGTCACACTCTAGCGCCTACTTCCCTGTCAGTCTAGTGCATTCTTCCCCGTCACACTCTAGCGCCTACTTCCCGTCGCAGTCTAGCGCCTACTTCCTCGTCAATCTAGCGCATTCTTCCCCGTCACACTCTAGCGCCTACTTCCCCGTCGCAGTCTAGCGCCTACTTCCCTGTCAGTCTAGCGCAATCTTCCCCATCACAGTCAAGTGCCTACTTCCCTGTCAAACTCTAGCGCCTACTTCCCGTCGCAGTCTAGCGCCAACTTCCCCGTCACACTCTAGCGCCTACTTCCCCGTAAGTCTAGCGCATTCTTCCCCATCACAGTCTAGCGCCTGCTTCTCTGTCAGTCTAGCGCATTCTTCCCCATCACAGTCTAGCGCCTACGTCCCTGTCACAGTCTAGCGCCTACTTCCCCGTCACAGTCTAGCGCCTACTTCCCCGTCAGTCTAGCGCCTACTTTCCCGTCAGTTTAGCGCCTACCTCTCCGTCACAGTCTAGCGCCTACTTCCCTGGCACAGTCTAGTGCCTACTTCCCCGTCAGTCTAGTGCCTACTTCCTCATCACAGCCAGGCAGGTAAAGCAGACGATGATGCAGTGTGAGACTCCACATGTTCAGTAGAGCTCTGGGTTTTTCTGGTGGGTCAGAGCTTAACTGTGTCTATTCTCTTCCCAGAGGGATGGAAAGGGAGTGGCGAGGGATGCAGAGCATCCTTACTTCCCCTTCAATGATCCCTACTGACCTGGGGTCTGAAGACAGATCTACTGACCCACACTTGTCTATTTGTTTTATTTATGCACTAAAACCTAACTGCAGTCATTAGGCCCTGTCACTGTAGATTTGTTGTTTTCATTAGACAAGAATCATATGTAATGCAGGTCACGTTGCCTTAGTGAGAATAAGCGTATATACACTGTACAAAATAACCCAACATTTTATTTTCTTTTACTCCTTGATTTTTCTTCTACTGATCCAGTGTTTCTATGTATGAATTTCTAATCTGAGATCATTGGTCAAAGTATGAAATAAAGGATGAAATTAAGTATGACATTTTTCCTTCCTCTCGTCTTTGAAAATGACCATAGATCTGAGCGTTGGATAGGTGAAAGCAGTAGAGTGGTGGTAGCCTACAAAAAAGTCCTCCACTCCTCAAATAAACACACCAGACCATTAGCTCAGTACTTGGTTTATTGATTATCATAGTAAAATTGAATTCACATGAGAAACTTTTTAAAACTACAGAAGCAGGAAAACACATTTTCACACAGCACCAGACCAAGGCTCACTTCCTGCTTTAGCCCCACTTTAACATCTACATAGAAATGGTCGCTCTTCTGCTTGACAAGCATCAATGTTCAATCCAGATTAAGTCCCACTGCTTTCTGCCAATCCCTTTTAGCCTGTCCTGTATGCCTTCACTGTTGAACAAAACAAACATGTTTGGCACCACCTATAGGCAGAGTTGGGAACAACAGCTACAGCATCAAGTATACTTACATATTCCTTCATCTCTACTATACAATAAACGCACCTTCAATAGAAAATAGATTACATTTCAGGGAAAAGTGGACCAAGAAAGTGGTCTTCGTTTAGTCCTGAAGTCATGTATGGTCTGGTACCAGTGCCAGACTGAGAGGTCCCTCAGCGTGTTCCAGGTCACCGCAGCAACCACACAGTCAGTGATCTGGCCTGAGGCTTGAACACACACCAGTACTGAGTATCAGCACCTCAAACATTCTTTTGCTTGAGCACCACTTATCACTATAATATCTAGATGTTTTTAATAATGGCTTGAAAATATCGTGGAGGTCCGGCTCCTTAATATAAACAGTACCGGAATTGAGTGCAGGCATCTATTTCCCTCTATCACATTGCGTCACGGTAAGTGCGCTCCCCACTGCCAGACCACCTCTGCAGCCCATCAATCATGGGCCATGGCTCTGGGAGGGTGACATTAAATGTGTCATTCTGAACCTTCTAAAGTTTCAATGAAATGTGTCTTAGTGTTCTCTGTATGTATGTGTGTCCAAATTAAGGCACTTACCAGTCCCTCCGTGAGTTGGGGAGAGCTTAAGGCAGTTATTAAAGACTCACAGGTATTCCCCCTCAGATACAAACACCACAGGGGGCAAGAACCCACAGTTGAGGCCTGGATGAAACACACCATGATCACCTGTAGTGGAATACACACTCAGTCCATCATGTTATAACTAAACTTTACACAGTCATCACATGCTCATTGACACTTGCTGATTATGAGGACAAGCAAATCCAAGTCTCTTTGACAAACTGTACATCCAGGTCAGTGGTTCTGCAATAGTGGCCATGTCCAGCAGAAAAAACACAGAAGATGCTTTATTAACACAGAAACAGCTGTGAAATTCAAACAGAGAGCATAGACTGAAGTTGCTATGCTGGTGTAGATGAACAAAAATAGTGGATTTTCCTCTGGAAAAGCCTTAACAATCTTCTCTTTTTTGAAGTGTTTCTCTCATTCCATTCATAAGAAGCAGAGAATGAGTGGGGTATGTATAAAATCCTTGATAAATTTGTAGAAATAAAATAGTGTTAAGAAAAGGAGTTCTGAAAAAAGCCAAGTATGCACTGAGCCGTTCCTCTGTGCCTCTCCACCAATGTATGTTTGTGCTTGAGCACACAAGGAAAAAAAACAATAAAACTGCAATTCCTTTTGGAACATCTGTCATCTGCAGGAGAAAAAACATGTTCCCTTAAACATGAGTGCCGGTGTTATGTTGTGTGGTCAAAACAATCATGAAATGGGTACGGTGAGTTCCAACTGGTAAAAGTGTGTTTCTGTACATGGTAGGATGGTAGGTTTAGAGGGTGTATATGGTAAGACGGTAGGTATGGAGGGTGTATATGGTAAGACGGTAGGTATGGAGGGTGTATATGGTAAGACGGTAGGTATGGAGGGTGTATATGGTAAGACGGTAGGTATGGAGGGTGTATATGGTAAGACGGTAGGTATGGAGGGTGTATATGGTAAGACGGTAGGTATGGAGGGTGTATATGGTAAGA
>JACXGI010006203.1:0-43021 GCA_016801175.1 Esox masquinongy | reverse complement strand
ACGGATAGGCAGGACGAGGAACTGGTGAACGCGAGATGTGGCATGTAAACATGAACCATTGATCTGGCAGGGGAGAAGTGGCAGGGAGTTGTATTAATCTGCGTGCTGATGAGGTGACTGGGGACAGGTGTGTGATTTGGTGATTGGTGACAGGTGTGTGATTTGGTGTGCACTGAGACTCAGGGGCGCGGGCGCCCTCAGCTGCGGGCTCGCGGAGGCGGGGACGTGAAATGACCTGTGACAGTTGTTTTCGATTTAATTTGATTCAATCAAACTGATTACAATTGTTTCCTGTCCTGACTTTAAGGTAAACAAGTCCCTTCTGCCCATGACGTGCAACATTTGAAGAAGTGGGTATGCAATCTGGTTACAAAATATTGATAGCATTATGTATTTGGGAGCAATATATTGATAAGTGGACATTCTTCCCTTCTTATTATTCATTATTTTTCCAACTATCGTGAAAGGTTTGGATGTGCATTAACGTCTTCCTCTGCTCTGTTTTTGGAGCTAATTCCCTGTAAATGTAAACATAACTTTATATTTTCTTAACTAGTGTGTGTGTATGTGTGTGTGTGTGCGTGCGTGTGTGTGTGTGTCTTTGTATAGAATCATTCACTCATGTTGGGTCAGTTATGTATGTAATGTTGCATGTCTATGCTCAGGCATAAAGCATTTGGCCAAGCAACTATATCAGTGTTAATGATATGCATATACATGTATAGGCTATTAATGCCATGCAGTTATTAAAGCAGAGTTGATAGCAAAATGGTTCAAGGTAATATGATTAGCAAAAATGGCATAGGTTATTTTGGCCCTGTCTTGATTCACATATTACCCATACTAGTATATCAAATTAAGGTTAGTATTTCCCAAAATATAGCGCATTGGAAACAGTATGCCAAAATACGGAATCCCAGGAATGACACGTGTCAGTAAATGGTTATTTGATGAGTAAATGATTTAAAAGGATAGTTAAATACAAAAAAGTATTTAATCCTTTGCCTACTATAAGCCGGGTGAGTAAATGATAAATGGAAGAGTAAACTAAATTATTTTTAAATTTATTTTGTTGGCTTATAGTAGGCAAAGGAAATGGTTAAATCAATGACATTTGTCACTCTTGGAATTCCATACAAAAGTTCCTAAATGGCCTCTTATTTCTGGGGAATTTTCGCAGTATGTAACCGTGCCTGCTTTTTGGGGTAATATAGCCCATAATCCCTTGCGCAGGAGAGGGGGGTATTGTTACAATTCTCCTGATTTTTAACTTGATGAAAAATGCGGTCATGCTAGATTGTTACACTAACTGCAAAACGAATTGTAAGAAATTGTTGTTCAGCTTTGTACACAATCCGCACCTTATTAATAGCAACAATATCGATAATTTCTTTGAGAACTATGTTTCTTCTCATTCTTTAAATACACCATTTGTTAGTGAACACAAATTATGTTGTTGGCACTGTTGCATGTAAGTGAAACTATTTCCGTTCATTGAATCAGTACTGCTAAAGCTCACTGTAAATTTTATGAGGCAGTAGTGGGCAATGTCATGATACGGCCATACTGGCTTACTATATAGCCTACTTAACATTACATTTACCAACACCAGTTGATAAAAACGCATTGAGTGGTATTTCACGCATACCAACACCGTAGCAACACGTCCACGGACAGCAGTTGGACAGTACTGTGTGTAGGAAAATTTTATATACAAATATACAGATTTGCTAAAATAAACAGTAAAACTACAGCTTTCACTTACTGTTGATACAAGGTGTTGCCATTTTCGTTTTACGGGGCGATCTCGGGGCTAGTGGGGTACTTCCGACTTTCCGAGTTGGAATTCCGACTTGAGGGAGCATTCCAGTTGAAACTTCCGACTTGGAATTCGGAAATTCCGACCTCGGAGTACAACTGGAACGCGCCAATAACCCTAACCTAAAGCTATGTTGGGCAATCAGAAACCTGAAAAAGTTATTAGCGGTTCCCATAGGCTAACAACAGTGGCGGGAGTGTTGGATGTAGCAGTGACCTCCGTAGCACATTCTGACGTCTCTGTTCATCAATATAGTGGAACTTTTAACTGTACATTTATGTATAAACATGTAAAAAGTCCTGTTAGCAAGATTAAACCCAGCACTATTTTGGCTACGTCCGCCATTGCACAAAATCCCCTTGTGTAAACAAAGGAGGTTACGGCGCACATTCTGACGTCAAACAAAGGAGATTACGGTGCACACTCTGACGTCAAACAAAGGAGATTACGGTGCACACTGTCGTTACAAGCCAAAAACCCTGTTTTCCCTGTCTACACGTCAACATTGGAAGGAGTTTTTCAAACGGTCCATTTCTAGTATCCTAAAAATGTTTGCCTGTAGATGAAAAGCCAAAACGCATGCTAAACTCCCCGTTTTAAAAATACCTGTGTACATGTGGACCAGTGGTGTGTTCCATTTATCTCGGAAGTTTGAACTCGGAACTGGAAATTACATTACACCTGAGTTAACCCGTCATTTTCCTATATTATAACACAGTCTGCTAAATGGCATACATATAATGTCTGTTTTACTGTTGATATAAGGTGCTGCCTACTTGGATTACAAACTCGGGCTTCTTCTTCTTCTTGTAATTCGTTGGCGGATTCCAACCATACGAAAGGTACATATACTGCCACCTACTGTACCGGAGTGTGAGGCCGGCCACGGCCTACCTACATCGTACCCTTCTGCTCAGCCCCGTTTCCCTGAGAAATTGAGACACAGCCCTTTCCACCTCCCCACTCCCCTTCCCACCCCCCAGCAACCCCACTAAATCCCATTTCCTACCCTCCCCGATAACCTTCTCATACAACCTTTCCCTCTCAACATCATACTGTTGGCAATACAACAACACATGTTCAACTGTTTCTTCTACTAGACATCCATCACACAGTCCTCTCTCATGCTTACCTATCACCTTCAATGAGGAATTCAGCCCTGTATGCCCTAACCTTAGACGACCCCACATCACCTCTTCCCTCCTACACCCCATATTCCTTAACTCTACGCTCACCGAACGCTGTACCCCATAATACCCTCTGCCCTTCCTGCTGCCATCCCACTTCCTCTGCCAACATTCATAACCCTCCCCTTTTACGAACTATTTAATTTCACCTCTCCCTAACGGCACCTGAACACCCACCCCCTTCTTCCTACACGCACTCCTAGCCAGCCTATCAGCCACTTCGTTACCCTCCACAGCAACATGAGCCGGCCCCCAGCAGAACCGAACCACCACACCCATCCTCTTCAACCCCAACAACAACACCATCTCCACCAACAACTCACCTCTATCTGACCTTCCAGACTGTAAACTGCTCAACACTGCCGCTGAGTCTGAACACACCACCACTCTCAACGGTCTCAACGAGAGGCAGCTACATCCCTCTGAACGATGTGGACGTCCAGCACGGTCACATGGACGTCCTTGCTAGGGGGAGCCCTCGAGTAGAATTTTAGCAGGACGGACAAGCGACAAGTGACGTTGAGCGGGATGTTGAGTGGGACGAACGGGAAAGGCAGCTAGACCCCGCGTAGCGACACATGGACGTCCTCGCTAGGGGAGCCCTCGAGTGGATGTTTAGCAGGACGGACGGGGCATCAGGGATGATGAGCGGGATGTGGAGCAGGACAGACGGCGACGGGTGATGTTGTGTAATGCAAGCCGGCAGAGGATACCATCAGGACGTGCACAGCTATCTGTTGCTCACTCGAGAAGTCTGTGTTTACAGCCAAAGCAGCGACGACGTCTTATCTTGCACTGGTTAAACTTACCATTTACCAAGAGTTACAGTTAGCCTATTTAAATATAATATAATATAATATATATATATATATATATATATATATATATATATATATATATGTAGTTAGTGTTATGATACTAGCAGGAACAAAAACAACAAATATATAAAGTCTACAGAAGTGATTAGATTTGTGGACTGTTCTTCAACATTGGCAACTATGAAATGTATTAAACGACAGCATTCAAAAACATTTCATATTTTAAAACAGAGCGAACATTTTCGCGCAACAAGGTCTACGGCCCTGGCCAGCTCTCCTCGTGTAACGGCTCATCTCCTGGTATCTTCTCTATGCTCTTGAGACTACTGGGAGACACAGCAAACCTTCAAGCGACGGCACATATGGATTAGCCATCCTGGAAGAGCTGGACTGCCTGTGCAACGTAAGCGGGCTGCAGGTACCGCCTCATGCTACCAGTAGTGACAGTGACACCAGTAAAACACAAAACTAGAGAAGAATTCGTCAGGAAGGATAAGGAGAGAGCAATTGTCTGGCCACCATCTGCAAAACCATTATAGTTTTGTGGGTTGTCTAGCGGTTGCCTCTCCAGTGCACCACTTTCATTCACCAAAACGTGACATTTATTTACAATCGCTTATGATTCCTAACTGGACAGATTGATATCCCTGAAGTTTAATTCACTTGGTGTTATACTGTGATGATTACGTGTTCCATAATTTTTTTTGAATGCTGTCATTGTTTTGGTGGAGTTTAGTATTTATATTATAACATTAAAATAAGGCCATGTGCAATTGTATTTACATTTCTTTGTTAATAATTATTTTCTATTTACTTACACTGCCGTTATTGTTTTGTTGCGAATTTGTATTTCTGTTTTATAAATCTAAATAAATCAAAAACATTTTGTGAGAGTCTTATTTAAAACTCGATATGTAGAAATTACTATTATTATTCCTTATATTGGCATGACAAAAGTGGGAAAGAATTAAATAAAAGGAGACTTGACAGACGGGTTATCTTGATGTGTTTTTTTCGGTATAGTAAGAAAGTTTAAGATTTTAGTTTCACAGTTTATTTATCAAATGCACCGAAAAACATAGCGTCATCCTGCACAATGAAATTCTTGTCACATAGCACCCGACATCTACGTAGTAAGAATTAAGCAAAAAATAAAGCGATAATGTACATAACACTGCAAACTATAGCCTAACCAAGACATATTGTTACAAAGTCAATTTAAATAGACTATTTGTGCTATAAAAACACATCATAGTAAAACATCTTAAGACTTGTCGTGTCGTTTTTGCCTAAAACAAAACATAAAACATTTCCCCCAATCGAAGAAAACAGTGCAGCCTAGCCTGAATTCTAGCATAATCATCACAGAAAGAATACATATTGTCATTGGATAATAGTCATCATTTGATTGATGATCGCAACATCCCTCATCGCCCGTCCGTCCGGCTCAACATCCAGCACAACATCCCTCGTCGCTTGTCCGTCCTGCTAAACATCCACTTGAGGGCTCCCCCTAGCGAGGACGTCCATGTGACCGTGGTGGACGTCCACGTCGCTCTGAGGGTGTAGCCCCTACTGATCTCACCTCCTCCACCCACCTCAACCCAAGAATCATTGCTACCATCTCCGCTGTATACACCGACACCTGGTTTGTTAACCTCTGGACCACCTGCACATTGAATTCAGGCATATACACCCCCACACCAACCCTCCCACTATCCGGATCCTTTGACGCATCCGTATACATCTGGACAAATGAGTAATACCCCTCACCAACATACCTTTCCACTCATCGACCCATACTACCCATACTTCCCACAGCCCGCATAAGGTTCAGAGCCCTCCTACATCTCACAGCTATATAGTGCACATGATACCTCCAAGTCATCTTCTCATCAAACTACAGGCCAAGGTACTTCAACTCCGACACCCGCAGCAATTCCTGTCCATAGAGACACAATCTCACCACCTTTCTCCTAGAATACATCATAAAACATGACTTGGCCTGCAACCCCATGTCAGCGACCACACCTCCATCCCTGTAACTGCTTCCTGCATTTTTTTCATCACCCATTCCACATTCCTTCCTCTTTTCCACATTGCCCCATTATCCATGTACAAAGCCACCCCCATCCCTGGTCCTACTGCCCCAAATATGTCATCGATCATCACCGCAAACAACACTGGGCTTACCACACTCCCCTGCGGCATACCATTAACAACCTCAAACTCCCTGGACAGGTCCGCCCCCACCTTCACCTGGAACACCCTTCCAAACAAAAAACTTAAAATCCAATTATACAACCTACCGCCTACACCCAACCTACTTTGAAGTGACTGTGGTGAGCCAGGGAGGGGCAGCTATTTATTTACTTAAATTGGATGGCATGCTATATTAGATCTGGCTTGGTTTACTGCTATGGGTGGCTTCAGCAAGCGGTGGATGGGGCGCTTCACTGATTTTCAGTGGACCCTTGGCAGTGAATGGAATTCTACTCAGCTGAGACGTCAGTATTGGCCGTGTACTCCGCTCGCCAAGTGTGAAAAATAAAAAAATCTTCTGGAGGAGAAAAATCGTGGAGAAGCAAATCCCTGTCAGCTTGCTTTTGTCAGTGGGGGACATCATGGACAATGCAGTCAACATGGGCATGCACTTCATCCTACAACACCTTGACAATGTAGAACCAAATTTAATTGCTTGAGAGCGTAGCGTAGAACCCCCTATTATTGGCATAGCCAATAGCAGTTTTGAAAAATATCTTGTACCAAGTAATCATTTGATCAAGTCATACATTTTTTGTGATTATTAGTGATATAAAATACATTATTTTTCCTTATTTGTGTTAAATATGAAAGATCATAGTCAATGTCCATACTTGACATTTTTAAAATCTCAAAAAAAAAGTTTAACCTCATACCATTTCTAAAAACAAAAATGGTGGTGGGGTAGATGAAGGGAAAAACATAACATTGTTTTCTAGTGCATTTGCATTTTGAACTTGAGAGAATATAATTCACCGACCGCTAGAATTTGACAATAATAGAGGTAGGCCAAAATTAGGGGGCCATTAGCCAGTAATATAACAAAGATCACTGCAATAACATAGTATAACAAACAAGCTAGCCCACTAACCCTGTTGCCCGAAAACTAGCTAACGTTGATACTGTAGCAGTTATAGCCTTTGCATTAGTTTAATGGACCGGGTGCAAACATGAGCAACGATATTTCAAATTTTAAGCATTGAAATGATGACACCTTGCTACTTAGGCCTAACTACCTAAATGATGATGTCATTTTGATGCTTTCTTTGTTGTTATTGGGGAGAACATCATTCTGCCCATCAACAGCTAGTGTTTTTCTTTTTTGCAAAGACAATGACTGGCCATACATTGTTTTGTGTGTGTTCACAATCCAAGTAATGTCACCAGGTACATTTCATAATGTTTTGGGTAAATATTAACTTAACTTGCTACAAGACCAATGGGAGAAAAGTTTCACCAGAGGAAAGTACAAGATTCATACCACTGTCACAGTGCTGACTGAATGCTTGTTTTTTAATGTTGGGATTTGACTCTTTTTTTGTGTGGAAAACACAGAGATCTGCATTAATTCTTAATTCATTTTTTTGTTGATTCATTGGATTCTGAACCTGCCCAAGGAACAACTAATTGTAGGCAGACGAAAGAAGTCAAAACTCTTCAAAAGTATCTATCTTGAGCTCACATTCCAGAGTACTGTGTGATGAAAATTGATTTCCCCTTTTGTGTGGTAGGACTGTTGTGAACATGTTTTCTATAGTGTATTGACCTAGTGTGTTTCTGTGATTTGATTTCAAAATACCATGGGCCTAAATTTTTAATTATTGAATGTTTAGAATATCTGTGAATACTTTAAATAGTTCATTTTTATTTTGAATTGCGTGCTTATAGTATTTCATTTTTGAAGAACAAAAATATTTTTCTAAAATAAACCAAATAGCTTATCTTCAACTTGATGTCCTGGGTCTGGTTTTTCAGAAGTTATGTGATTGGATTGCTGCAATTTGATCAGGAATAGAAACATTTCATTTTGATCCTTCAAATAGATATAATATTTTTTATTATCCTTGTTCTCATTCGAAGAATTCAAGACTCTGGTACTCTGGATAGGGCTAAGTATTTACAATTTGGACTGTTTGGATTAACTTGATCTCACTAGAAGATCAGATTCAGTATACATTTAATGCGTGTAAGTGTAACTAAGGTCTGGAGGTAAACAAGGATTTTACATTGTTAAAACAAAGCTTAATTATGTCAAATTGAATCCAGTGTGTGTGAAGTTGTTCTTGTGGAGTGAATGAATCTTAATTCAGGTTCTATTTTTTATCAAGTTCACCAGCCATCATGGCAAAAATAATCATGACAAAAATTACATTTACAGAATCCGTCCTCTTTTTGATCCCCCAAAATAGTTTTGAAAACCGACCCTTGGTCTCTTGTCTGATGTTATATAATATCATGATGACTGCTGCTCTTTTCAAACCTAGTATTGGTCAGTTGTGTTGTCAATGTTCCATGCTATACACAGTAAGTGCATGTCAGTGAGCTAGTGGCACTGTTCAGGAACATGTTAGATAGGGTAGCAACAATGTAAGTTGAAATCAAAGCAAAACTTCACTTTTGCAGATGGATAGCATTCCCCTTCCCGTGGTGTTGGGAGGGGCTTCAATGAGAAGAGGATGCATCAACACCCTGGGAATATGTTTTTGGTGCACCTATTTGTGATGATTAAGTGCATCATCTTCATGCTTGATAAGGTAAGCCAGTGGTAGTCACTAATATTTCATGATATTTAATTTATTAGCCAGACACTTTAAAAAAATGAGACATAGGGAAAGCTGCCATATCGAAAGGAAAAATCTAATTCATCTAATTTAGGGTCACTTACAAGTTTGGGGTCCTTGTTTTCCATGAAAACATACACAAAATGAGTTTGAATAGGATATTTCGCAAAAAGAATAGGAAATATAGTCATTGACATTTTTAAACTTTGCTTTCGTCAAAGAATCCTCCATTTGCAGAAATTACAGCCATGCAGACCTTCCAGGCATTCTAGCATTCTAGTCAATTTGTTGAGGTAAGCTGAAGAAATTTCAGCCTATGCTTCCTGTAGCACCTCCCACAAGTTGGATTGGCGTGATGAGTACTTCTTACATACCATACGGTCGAGTTACTCCCCCCCATGGCTCAATAGAGTTGAGATCTGGTGACTGTGCTGGCCACTCCATTGTAGACAGAATACCAGCTGACTGCTTCTTCGCTAAATAGTTATTGCGTAGTTTGGAGCTGTGCTTTGGGTCACTGTCCTGTTGTAGGAGGAAATTGACTCCAATCAAGCACCGTCCACAGAGTATGGCATGGCGTTGCAAAATAGAGTTAGAGCCTTCCTTCTTCAAGATCCCTTTTACCCTTTGCAGATCTCCCACTTCACCAGCACCAAAGCACCTCCAGACAATCATATTGCCTTCCACCATGCTCCACGTCAAGCACTCTTCCAGCATCTTTTCAATTAGTCTGCGTCTGACGAATGTTCTTCTTTATGATCCAAACACCTTAAGCTTAGATTTGTCTGTCCATAACACTTTTTCCCAATCTTCTTCTGCCCAGTGTCCGTGTTCTTTTTAATTTTTTATTGTTATTGGCCAGTCTGAGATATGTCTTTTTCTTTGAAACTTCACCTAGAAGACCAGCATCCCGGAGTTGCCTCTTCACTGTTGATGTGAAGACTGGTGTTTTGCGGATGCTATTTAATGAAGCTGCCAGTCGAGGACCTGTGAGGCGTCTGTTTCTCAAACTAGACACTAATGTATTTGTCCTCTTGCCCAGTTGTGCACCGGGGACAATCTCTGGTGTGAATGTGTGCCGTGTTCACCTATAGGTTAGGCTAGTCTATTTATACACAATTTTTGACAAAACCTGAACATTGTTCGATAGTTGGACAACTTTGTCAAAGTTATAAATTGTCATCCTCCACTACATAGGACAAAAAAATTGGACAAGCAAAATTTCTTGCAATGATCTGTTTTTCTAATTACCAAAATATAAGCTATATGATTAGAGCAGGAACTGAACCCAGGTCTACAATGTGAAAGGCATATACTTTACTAGTCATGCTAATGTGTTTCATGTGATTAATGAGAATTGTAATGTGCCACATTTACAGTAGTTCAGCTAATTTTGTTACTGTGTTATTAATAAAGCTTAGTTATTAAAGGGTTAGTTATAAAACATGACACTCTCTTATGATTATTATTAGCCCTAGAAATGTGTTGGTGATGAAAAAGGATTGTCCTAGAGGGGATTTGAACACAAGCTAGCACATTGTTATTTAAACGTAGGTGTCAGTTTTTGTCTTAACACATGACTAGTGGTGATGTAGTTGATTTTTTTCAGAACCTGCCCAAGGAATTCAGTTAAGAATGTGGTGGTGTTATCTGTTATCTTCAACTTCAATTTTAAATTTGATGGGCAGAGGTTTCAATCAAAACAACCATTACGTATATACAGTCATTTGAAAAAGTACACTCCCTGGAAAGTTGTCTTTTCTTCCCACATATTTGGACATCTGCGGCCGTATTCACAAAAAAATCTAAAGGCTAAAAGTAGCTCCCAACTTGCTCATTTAGGAGAAACTCTTAAAAATAATGGGCGTGTTAGTCCTAATTTTAGGACTCCTACATTTTTGGTCTAAGAGTATTTCACAAAGCATTTCAGTGGTAAAACCAGCTCCTAAATCTGTGAAAAGTTTGGGGTAGTCAAGAGGACTCCTAATTCCCTCAGACCAGATCACAAACAATCCTAAAAGGGCTGCTGCCGGCGATCCGCCTTGTAATCAGCCCAGTTATGCTGGTGTCTGAGTGCCCAAGGATTCTGCACACCACTGAGGCAATAGGCGATAGGGCCTTGGGTGCTGAGCCTCCCAATAAATATTTTGAATTATATATTACATGTTAATATTATCTGCAACGACAAGGTTTATTTATGTATAAATACATTTATGTTCATTTTTATGTAGGCTAAATACATTGACTGATAGGGAATAAAACATTGTGGTCTAGTGTAGTTGAAAATAATTGGCCTAATGTCCTATCACCTGTGGGAGTTGTTTGTCGCTTGAATTCTGCAAACTCTTGCCTGAGACTGTAAAGAATACCAGCGCTTTTCACACTCATCGGTGGTTCTGGATAGTGGGAAAGCTGCATTTATTTGCAAGCTTATATTTTCCCACGCTTCTGTTTTGGTTATAGAAGTTATCCCAACTCCAAATTTACCTTCAATAATGTCCCTCCTTTCATGCACAAGTTAAAGTTCAAAGTGAAAGCTGTTCTTGCGTCCAGTTTGGTTTTCGTATTTTTTTTTTGCAGAATGTAGTGTCACAGGTCTTACTCACAGCCATGGTTGTTCTAGTGTGATCATTTAAAGGCTGCTTATATGCATATCCGTTAATTTTTCTGCTGTTTGGGAGGTCTCTTAGTGGTAAGATAAAATGTTTTGTGAATACGACCCCTGGATATATAATCTTCACTTCAACTCTATTGACAGATAAAGGTAATTTAATATAACAAATTACACTGAAAGATTCAACTTTGCCATCGTTTATTCATAAAAAACTACAGAAATGCAATTTCATAGTTCAGAAAATATATGTACACCCCTTGCTTCAATAGGTGGTGTTGCCTCCTTTGGCTGAAATTGCTTATTGCCATTTCTTGTAACTGTATATCAGTCCCTTACATCGACTGGGAGGAATATTGGGCTTCTTTATAATACTGCTTCAACTATGTCATCTTCGGCCCCCACAGCATTTAGATTTTACTCCATTCCTTAATTCTCAATTTCATTTTTTGAGCCATTCTGGTGCAGCTTTGTGTGTTTTGGATCATTATCCTGTTGCAAGATAAATGTTTGGTTCAACTTCAGTGTTTTGACAGATGGTCTCACATTTTCCTTAAGTATTCTCAAGTACAATGTGGAATAAATGGTTGACTCAATGAAGACAAGTTGGCCAAGCCATAAGCATCATAGCAGCCCCAAACTATAATGCCACCACCTCCATGCTTTGCAATTTGTACAAGGTTTGTCTGTTTCAGGAGACAGTGTCTCGTTTTCACAAAACATTGAGGAAAAACAATTCCATCTTCAACTCATCTGTCCAGAGCACATTGTTCCAGTAGTTTTGGCCTTTACCCAGGTGTTGTCTGGTAAAGGTCAGTTGTGGGAGGGGGGGTTAAACCTGGGCAGACCTTTGTTCTTTCTGCATTTTGACAAGTCATTACATTTGCCACTAAAATACAAATTGTGAAATTGGATAACCAATACTTTTTCTCGTGTTACTTTTCCAGAAGCAGTGGAAAGTTATATATAACACAGCCATAGGAGAACCAAGCTCTGATTGAGCTTTAAGAAACATTGTTCTCAGAATGTGCTAGCTGGGTAGACTTTACTGAAGTATTTTTTATTTATTATCTGCTATGATGCCATAGCTTTAGCATACCAGATTGGATTGTGAGCGTTTTTTGTAAAACTAATTTGAACTTTGTAAATAGCATCTTGTTTTGGGCAATATTATAGGCCTTATTTTGCTATTGTCTGTGTTTCCATTCTTACTCAGTTTGCTCTACAGTTCTACCTCTTTTTCAGCTTCTTTTAGAAAATTCCTATTGCACAGGGCAGTAGTTGCCTGCTTACCTGTTTCACACGACAACAGGATGCTGCTGTCACAGTTACTCCCTTGTCGGGAGACACAGTGAGAGGTTGTAGACATACAGTATGTAGCCACACATATTGCGAAACGGACAAGCAAAGAGTTTGATGGCAGGACCAGAAAAATAAAAATAAAAATTGAGGTAAAGCCAACTGGCTAGCAGGTGAAAATGACAACCTTTTAGTTCGATTAAAGTGACCAGCAAACTGGTCAGATCGATGATCCAACCACGTTTGCGTTGCTAGCTGTCTGGTGAGGTCAACAGGTACAAAAACTGAACCTTTCGAAAGTCTGTAGAGTGTAAAGACGGACTATCAAAAGACTATCGTAACATTTCAACTATCTACTAACCCTAACCTTAATTCTATCCCTGTAAGCTAACCTTTATTCTAATCCTAACTCTAAACATATCCTTAGCAAGCAGTTGCTTATCAACAGATAAGCAGTTACCGGACTGATGATATTGAGGAACCTTTTCTGGAAACATCTCAGGGATCAGGTGATTATTGGAAATACCCATTTTGGAAGAAGTCTTTTTTTTTAGATTATTAATGCAAGTCGGCAATAAGTCACCAAAGACTAGCTCTTCTTGACCATTGTTTGTTCTCTCCTTTCAAGAAACAATCAGTTACAAGGCAAGATACAGAGGTCATCAATTAAACTGAGCACTAAAAAAAGTCCACCAGGCTTCTTGCTTGCATGGCTTTTAGAGTAAGTTAAAATACAATAATACATATAGAAAAATTACATGCAAATGAAATTAATTGCATAAATTTTATTTTGCTTTATAAAGACACGCGATCTTGATCCTCGACTCTGCTGAGCCAGCTGGGAGTTGCCATGATGAGGCAAGAATTGGACTAAAAGAATCTGTAATAATTTAAATAAAAAGTGTTAAAAATTACAGCTGTTGCACTGTTTTCTGGCCTTCAAGGAGCTATTCTCTCTAAGATTTATGAAGAAGGCTTCAAATGGTTGGAGTTCAGATTTTTGTGAGACTAAGTGAATGATGCTAAAATAATGGCTTGTTTCAAAATATGACCCCACGGGCTTTCAAACACAACGCCAGGTAAGGGGAATATCACCTAAACATCAATTTAGGTCTACACTGATGAGCCAAAACATAATGACCACCTGCCTAATATGGTGTAGGTCCTCTGCGTGCCACCAAAACAGCACTGAGGGCATTCCCCTGAAGGTGTCCTGTGGTATCTGGCACTAAGACATTAACAGAAGATCCTTCAAGTCCTTTAAGTTGCGAGATGGAGCCACTGTGGATGGGACTTGTTTGTCCAGCACATCCCACAGATACTCAATCAGATTGAGATCTGGGGAATTTAGAGGCCACGGCAGCACCTTGAAATCTTCATCATGTTCCTCAGGGAATATCATTGCCATGAGGGGGTGTACCTTGTCTACAATGAAGTTTAGGTAGGTGGCACTTGTAAAATTGATGTCCATATGAATGCCCGGACACAGGGTTTCCCAGCAGAACATTACCCAGAGCATCACACTCCCTCCACCAGCGTGTCGTCATCCCACAGTGCATCCTGGTGCCATCGCTTCCCCAGGTAAATGGTGCACACGTACACGGCTGTCCATATGATGTAAAAGAAAATGGGACTCATCGCACCAGACAACCTTCTTCCAAGGTCCAGTTCCGACGCTCACATGCCCATTTTAGGCACTTTCAATGATGGACAGGGGTCATCATGGGCACTCTGACCTGTCTGCGGCAACACAGACCCATATGCAGCAGGGTGGAAGCATTGTATGTTGTGACACATTCCTCCCCTAACCATCATTCAAATTTTCTGTGACTTGTGCCACAGTAGACCTTCTGTCAATTTGGATCAGATGGGATAGCCTTCTTTGCCCTTGCGCATCGAGGAGTCTTGGGCACCCAGCACCCTGTCACTGGTTTGTGGTTTGTCCCGCCTCGGACCGCTGTTGGTAGGTACTCTCCACTGTTGACCGGGAGCACCCCACAAGCCTTGCCGTTTCAGAGATGTTCTGATCCAGTCGCCTGGCCATAACAATTTGGCCCTAGTCAAAGTCGATCTGGTCTTTATTCCTGCCCATTTCTCCTTCAAAAATGTGTTGTTCGCTTACCATCTAATCCACCCAGACCTTAACATGTGCCCTTGTTCGGAAATGATCAACGTTATTCGCTTCTTCTGTCAGTGGTCAAAATGTTTTGGCTCATCAGTGTAACTATCCCTTTTAAGGCTGAATTTCTATTCATCAACTGAGTCTCCTTCACTCAATTTACAGACTTGGATGTGACAAACATTGGCTGACATTCAAGTGAACATCTGGTGGTTTGTGAGCAATTTTAACTTGACACAGCTATGTATACTTGTTGCAAGGTAATAAAATCTAGAGGGAGTAGAAGCCAGACTTTTTAAGGATTCCAAAATGAATTTTTACATCTGGGATTGAATTTGAATTTTCACTCAGGGAATCTGAAGTCAGCCAAAGAGTTTTTCTTCCCTAGGTGATGTAGGTTGATTGATCATGCTTATGCTACCTCTTACTCAGAAGACATGAAGCAAACTAAAGTGAAACAACAATGCCTGCTATAAAATTTTCTCAGTGGCTTTCAGTGTTTGAAATCAAAGTGTGAGGACATTTTTAAAGCCTCAAAGTATAAAATGCCAACATTTTCTAAACATTTCAACTGCCAGTATGAACAAGGCTTTTTCTGTGCTACAGCCATAGCAGATCACACCAGTAATTAGTGACAGCGGTGAAGAGTAAATGACAGATATTTGACTAGATTACCAGCATTTTTTACTTGTTTTACAGTAAATGGACTTAAACATACAGTATATGTTGTATATTCCTATTTTTTTGTTTTGAAAGCATACTTGTGTAAAACTGGCCAAGCATTTGGTCATACATGTAACAAAATATGATAATCTTGTCTAATGTTAGTGGAAGTGTTGTAGTCAAGTAAGCATCAGTGGAGTATTGGCACACTACAGTTTTGTCACAGACCAACAAAACAAAAGTCCTGCTAAGCTGTGCAATCTTTCTGAACTTGAGCGTTCACATGAATAAACAATTTTTGATTGAACTCCACATACTACAGATCCTCTGTAAGCCCTCCAAGCTTTGTTTGACCTTCCCATCAAGGTTCACTTACAAAATACTCTTCAACAATCAAAGGGGCGTGATGTTTTGGAAGCAAGAGACACCTGGGATAATTAAGCAGACACTGATTATCCTTCAATTTGAGATGCTGCTGCTTGTTGGTGAGGCAGACATTTACAGTTATGGCCTTATACAAACTCTGCTCCTTTGTGGTGGTGGGGGGCGGGGGTTGTGTCCTTGAATGACAGTGAAAAATGTTATGTTTGGCACAGGGGAGCTTCCAGTACCCTCATTAAGTAGACTTTTCTCTGCTTTATTCCAAAAATGTTTTTCATGGTTCAAACAGTGCCAGGCTATTATTTGTGACATGCGCATAGCCCTCAGAGGAAGATCTATATTTGATACAGAAGCCAACAAAATGTATTTATTTGATGGTGTCATGTAAGAATTGTGTTTGATAAAGATAAAATGGTGACATTTATTTCAACAGTCATTCACTAAACATAGACTTTGGGAATTTGGCATGACATAATTGCACAGACTTTACCTGGGGTCTCCAACCCTCCTCCTGGAGAGCTAGTGTCCTGATTGTTTTCACTCCAATCCCAATTTAGCACACCTGATTCTAACTGCCTAAAGCAGGGTTGGAGGACCCGTCTTTAGACAGTTAATAGTAGCGACCATGTATGCTGAGAAGCATGAACTCGTTCTGAGGATTTTAAGAAAAATTAACAACCTTAATGTACTGTAGAAAGGTGTTCATTCATTTGGAACCTTCTCTGGACCATGACCTAATGCTCTCAGGGGGAAAATAGCACAACATTTCAGAATGGCCTACACTGTTATTCTTTTCGGTTATTACTACCTGACCATACCCTGAATGCCAAAACCAGCCCCTCACCCCTACCTACTTGTTCAGTGTGCCTTCCATTGTCATGGGTTGCTTACAAAACTCCAAGGTTGCCTTACAGAGAGTGGCGAGGAGATGATTTAACCAATCAACTCTGGTATAGTGACTAAATGTGCAATCCATCACTACACCATACATAGTCAGCAGCTCCCTTATGTAACCTACGGGTGCATGCTGTCGTGGTTGACTCTGATAATTTTTGGGAACCCATTGATGGCAAATAAACCCCTTTTGACCTGATATGCGGTGGTGTATAGAAAGCGTATGTAATCGTTATGATTACACCTGAAATTGCAGGCATCATTCGGTTGGCTCATTCTTAGTGAGATGCCAGACTGATCAGCAAGGTTCTTTGGAAAAGTGCCTGTTGACAAAAAATATGTTTCAAAAATTGGTTTAAAAGTGTTACAAATCCTTTAAAATTAGTTTGGTGAAACAATATTGGCTGTGCCGATCTGTACTTGCTGCAATATTTTCCAACTGTCTCTAAAAACATGCTCTCTGGGAAATGCATCTCCCATTTGCTTTCCCATTATTTCAGCCTGTGGCATATAATTTAACTAAGGACTAGTTTATTTGGATTGTTATCATAACAAATACACTGCTATGCTGATATTATGTGCGATAATTTTCTGTTAAATGCTGAATGAATTCAGAATACACATACAATTAAAACAGAAAGTTATTTAATTATTCTCACAATTTCATTCACACAGGTTACACATGAACTAGGCTAGGTTTGACAAGCAGTTTGCTTATTCCACCACCTAGCACTGTATAAACATGGTCAAGGCATACTTTATATTCATATTATTATTATTATTATTATATTATTAAAGTTCATATGTTTCATGCACAAATTGCACGATTAATAAATGAGACTGCCACGATAGTGCTCTTATTACTTTTAAGTATTTGAGCTAATTTAAAACTGTATGTCTATGAAGAAAAGTCATAAAAGTTGCTTTAACATATGAAAGTAAAAATGATTAAAACAGGCACACAGGAAATGTGTAAAACCTTCACAAAAATGACAAGCATGAATAATCAGTATGATAGGACTAGGCAGCCAATGGAGGGTTGTTCATACAAGTTAATTGGTTGGCATACAGTACCAGTCAAAAGTTTGGACACACTTACACACACTTATCCACACTTTTGGCTTGTACTGTGTGTGTGTCACATTTATTTAGTTGTGTAATGATGTTGCTGTTCTGCCTTAGGTGCTGTTCTGGCTGCAGTGCAAGTGGAAATACCAGTTTTAACACTGACCACCCTTTTTCTTGAAAAGTGGTGGACGCGGGGCATACATGAGATGCAAATTCTGGCAAACTGCACAGATTCTACAGAAGCAGCCAAAAGTTTGCAAATACTTACCTATGGATACTTTTGACTGGTGCTGTATGTCTAAACATCTAAACAGAGCAGAAACATTCCTGTGCAATTCATTCAGTTGAAGACTGAAACCAATTACAACTAAGAGACTTACCTGGAACATTTGGATGGATTCATTTGCTAACACTTTATTGTGAGAGTCCCAAAAGTGTGCCTGTAGATGCTCTACAGATTGTCTTCTGACTATCTGTAACATTTCAACTATCTGCTAACCCTAACCCTTACCTATATTCTAAACTTTATTCTGTCCCTTACCTTAACCCTTAACCTTATTCTAAACCTAACCCTAACTTTAACCTTAACAAGCAGTTGTTAATCAACCGATAGTTTGTTGATAGTATTACTATCTATAGAACATCTACAGATGGAAATTAGGACTCTCAATATAAAATGTATCCATTTTTGGATTTGTTCTGGATAGACAAAAACTTAGCTGGCTACAATATTCAGTAGCTACGTTGTCCAGATAGACAAAAACTGTGCTGTTTATAACCTTCAGTATCTACATTACAGTAAGCCTAAAATAAAACTGTTTACGGTTATATTGCGACTGTTTCTGGTGGATTTTCGAAGTACGCATCCGTGCATGCTTTTGGGGGTAATATAGGCTTTATCAACCCCCCTTGGGCAGTAAAAGAGTAGGGGTTTCCATGATTTTCTTGTCTTTTCACTTGATGAGAAATTCAGTTATCGTCACCTATGTTGATAGTTATTGTATCAGTGTCATTCACGAATGAAAGAAAAACAAATGTTTTTGTGCCATGAAATTAAATAGCTTAGGCAGCGAAAAGTTTATCTTCAGTCTCGCTAGCAATTGCTCAATTCTTATGACTATTCCAATTAGTAAGTTAGTAGATACTTGTAAGCCTATTATTGGCTAATAATATGTTAAAACCGCCAGTGGCAAAAGCCATTCGAATCCAAGGAGGGCAACATTTATAATTTTTGATTGCGGGCCGGCTGAACTAGGCTTGCCTGGTTCCTTTTCTGGTTTTTAAATGACCCATGTACTATATTACAACACAAACAACCCAAGACCTATTGAATTAGACTTAAAGGGCCTTATATAGTTCTGGAAAAGAATGGCATTTGTAATGCCTAGGTTGTGGTTTTGATTCCCACTGGGGGTCGGTATGAAGAGTAAATTACATTGGTTGCAAAGATGTTGCTGATGTGAATGTTGAAAACAAGTCATGGTGAAACATGGAAGTTGGTAAACCTTTGAGGTCCCCTGGACTTAATTCACTGTCATCATTCATTTCTGTTTTTTTTCTATAAGAAAAAGAAATATCTGTGGAAATAATTCAGACTTTTCAGGAGTCTTCTTTCCCTTTTTTATGTGCCTTATATTTTTTACATAACTATATTTAATTTAAAATATTAACGAATCATGACTCATTTTGTAGTCATAAGTTACCAAACAGCATGTGAAATTTGACTACAAAATCCAAACTGCAAACCCTTCTAGACAGGATTTGACTGGCTAAATAAATTTTTCGCTCAAGAGCTAGATTGTTAGAAAACATATACACAATAATACAAAGCCAATATCAGCATGTCAAATAATCTGCACTCAGTTTAGGAGTTAAAAAAGTGCACTTTTCAACTTGGAAATGGTTGCGTTTCTAAATTACTGTCTTTATGTCTGGATTAATCTGGTTGATATTTCCCCACGGTGCGAAATCAAGAAGGTGGAGCGTTATCTGTTATAACTACGACCTGCCTTCTGTGTTGAGGAAGCAGGTCTGCAGTTCAGAACTGGACCAACATTGAATGGAACGTTGTTTGGATTGTTGCATAAAATTGTACATGTTTGAATAACACAAGGTATAACCGCAACAAATAACTTGTAATTCAAAGTCAAATATAAAGAGATTTAGATGGCACAATGATTCTCTACTCTATTTAGTCATTGTTGTCTCACTGAACAGAATTGAGTGAACTGTAGGATTTCAGGAAATGGCTGGGGCTGATTTTTTTAGCCCTCTGTCTGGCATTGCTTGTTTGAAGAAAGATGATTGCTTGTCTAAGTGGCACCAATGGAAGAGGGAGAGTGCCGCTTTTCTGTTTGACAACTGAAGCCATTGTGTCTTCTGTTGACCAAGTTCAGCATTTTGCACTTTTGCACTGTGTTACACACTTTTGTATGCACTCACATTTATTTATGGTAAATGTTGTAAAGCACTTTCCTTCAGCTATTGCAGATAAATTATGGAAATGTTCTTATATAACAATGCAAAAATTCCCCTGCCTCTTTAAATATATCCTTTTTTGACGATATAGACAGATGGATGTGTTCTAGACAAGTATGACCATACTGTCTGATTAAAAGTTAGGGTAATTGTTTTAGAATCATTGTGAAAGGTGATTTTATTCCCTATCTCCCGTTTCCAGAATCTATGATGCATTACTGCAATACTTTTTGATTTCACAAATTGGCAATTTAGAAGTATTAAAAATTATGGTGAAGCAAGTTTTTATCAATGATAAAATACCAGTTGACACGAAATGGTGTTTTATGATTTGCCTGGTGACTTTTTGATGAAATTAAACATGTTCTCATCCTGGCTGGCTCTTTAATGACAGAGATGCAAAGAGACAAATCACTTGTATACTATAAAAACTCGTGCTCTATTTCCAATTAGAAGAAACAAAGCACACCAGGCTTGGTGTCAGTACCGTTTTAATTCCAGTCCATTCAGCAAGAACACAAAAATTCCAATTATCTTCAATGCTTTTCAATGAGGCCAATTTTGAATTGTAATTGAAGTTATGTTAACTGTTTGAATTGACTGGAATTGAAATGGAATTGACACCAAGCCTGTAACACACAGAAAGACCTCTTATGGCCCCATGATATTTAGGGTTCTACTGCTTCCCCTAAAGCACACACAATGTTTCCATCAGGGACAAAAGTGCTGTTCTTCAGGCATATCTGGCCAAGCCAGGGTATAATTAGGAGCTGAATGCTGCTTTAAGTCAGAATGTGGTTTGCAGAGTATTTCCAAAGGACAACCAGTCTTGTGGTCTGTGGTTTTTATCATCAAATGCAAATTGCACAGTTGAAGAGGAGTGGCACTGACTCATAGAGTTTATAATATCCAGAAACTTGCATCCGCTAAAACATTCATGCGGTGCAATATGTCAAAAGTAACATATTCATGCTTTTTCCAGATAGTGGACGGGACATTAAAAACAAGATTCGGCAGAGCTATAATTTACAAGATCCCCCATATTTTCTGAAAGAAAAAAAATGTAGAGGGAAAGTTAAAAAAAAGCCCTTGGGATCGTGTTTTGAAAATAAGCCAACAACAAGGAAGGAAATGTTAGGCTATGGTGTAAAGAAGGGCAAATGACCAAAACAAGTACGATAAACAAACATATAACTGAATTCCCATAATACAGCCGCTTTACAGGCGCAACAGGGTAAATATTATCTGTATATTATTTATTATCTATGGGACGAAGTGTGATCTGTAGCGGAAAGTCTCACTTTACATGGACGCTTAAACCAGAATCCCATCCTCAGTTATTTACAGGAGGAAGATTATTACTAGTCTACTTAAGCATTCAAGAAAATGATCTGAAGAATGTTTTCAGTCAAAACACTTACTGATCAGAAGTTTGGTGTTGACAGGCAAAGTCATAGATTCTAAAATATGACATCTGGAAATGGACATAGGATTTTTGTGTCAGTAACAGTGTTTGCCTTTTTTTCACCTAGCATTGCAAATTATTTTAAAGTTTGGGGGATGACTTAAATCCCTAAATTACCACAGTTTTAGAAAATTTGTCAAATGTAATTTGCCATGAAATTAGATTTAAAAATGTTCCTTTGTGTATGTTGGGACGTTGGTTATACACGTCTACAGCAAAAAGCACAATGTATACTTTAAATGTCATTGAAAGCCACTATTGACATTTATCCTGGAAACAAATATCAAGGTTTTACGGAACCAGATTTTCTTTCATAAGAAAACCTGCATAATTCTTACAAGCAATGCATGCAATTGATAATAATAAGAGTTTTCCTAAGGTGTGTTATATTTCTTATATTTACAGTATATTCCCTGTATTAGACTGTAATAACCTGTCTATTGTGTATTGGGTATTTCATCTATCTTCACATTCTAAAACTCATCCCTCACCAGTGTAAAAAACAACACCCAACATGAACATTTCAAACACATACAGTATTTGCCTGTACTGTAAGTTTCACCTTTTTAATCATAACCATTCATGTATTTGATTAGTCCCTCTTGGTTCTGCATGTCTCCCTATCCCCATTGTAGTATGCATTTCCATCCATCCATATTTCTGTGTCCATTCACTAAGTAATACATCATTTCTTGCTTTATTTTTTGAATAACATGTTTTCAATAGCATCTTATCAGTTTGTTTTTATACAACTCTGAAAGCAATATATTGATTCCCATCCCAAAACAGAACAGCATCTGTTCCAAGATGGGAATCAATTTATAACTTTCAGCGTTTGAGTCACAAATACAGAGGAGACCATTTCAGCAAAACCTTTGGTTTACCACAATTTTCTAAAGACATATTCTGTATATAATCAAGACTGTGGGTAATGTAGTGGAACCCACTGTCTCCAATTCTGAGCTCAACTTGTCTTCACCCACTTCATATATTTCACTATTTTTCTATTAAATATATTTGCATTTGCAACAAAACACTTATTTCTTAGTATTTCTACAGAAACCAAATATATTCTCTTGTAGTTCTCAAACAGCATTGACAACAACATTGTAAATAGCAAATGGTTGCATTATTGACACAGTAATGCTTAAATTAAATCTATAAGCGTAATAAAGCGAGAGTGTATCCAACTTTAATGTGTGTGTTTGTGAACATTTAATACCTATAGTTGTAAAAACTGGCAGTTGCAGTGTTCTTGTCCCTTCAGATTATGTGAAGCCAACTCACTCAATATTTAGAAATTCCCCTCCCTACCTTTAGGCTATCCTAAAACCCTACCTCCCAATATGATGTAGTAGCATTGCATGCTGCCGTCTCTTGGCCATCCTTCCACTACAGGAGAGCAGCTCCCGCTCAGCCCGATCAAGCCTCATGTCTTTTCTGGCAACCCAACTTTGCAACCAGCTTGCCTTGATGCAAGGACAGCAAAGTCTTTGGCCATCTTCTGAAACTATCTTAAGATGAGTGCACTAATTTTAACTTGCTCTGGATAAGAATGTCTGCAAAATTACTCACATGCTCATCTGAATTGTATGCACATTTCCTTAAAAAAAACTTAATTTAATTCCTTGACCTGGTGTCTGGGTGCATACAGAAATTCTAGTAGTGTTTGTATTTGAAAGACCAATCATGAAAACTCATATGTTATGTACAATATTTTCCTAAATTTCTTTTTGGAATGCTGTCAAAAGTATTAAACAAAAAGAATACTGTATTTTTGAATGAAACGCTGGTAAATAAGAATGTGCAAAGCTTCTCCCTGTAAGAGTTCTATTTGCTTTGGTGGTTTGGAGCTCGGCCAGTGAAAAAGGAATATCGTTTTCAAGAATAATCTTGAGGTAGAAGGCTTATTTCCCAGAATCCTCATCTAGTGGATGGATAATCTGAAATTATAGGTCATGATGTCTTGATTTAAGGAATCAAGACATGTGCCAGCTGCAATGTTTTCTAGTGAAATATAGTTTATATTAAAGTATTGTCTGAGGGCAATTATTTTATATCTGGGGACCTTTCATTCTCCTTGTCCCAGTTCTGATTTAACTGACAAACCCAAATCAAACTACCATTACTTTTCCATACAACAATGTAAACAAGGTTTAAAATAGAACATATAATTCTGCAGTTTTATTTATCCATAATGCAGAGAGAAGTGCTTAAAGGTGACAAACTGTAAAGGATTCCCAGCTTGACGATTTTTCTTCAAATAGTAATTCATAGTTTTATGGAGAACTTAAGACTTAAATATAAGAAATGTTTTCAGTTTTGCCTAGACAGCCCTGTAACAAAGGTACATGTAACAATTTCTCAAAATGTGATTAATGTATATTTTGTTTATGTAATAAACAAGGAAATGTAATAATTTTCACTTACTAATAACTTTCACTTACTATTAAACTTTCCTAATAAACTTCTAGATTGGCAAAGCTAACCCTGTTCTTCTCAATGCCTGTTTTGTGTTTGGTAGGGTTGAGTATGATGACAACAAACTGACATGTTTCCGTTACGCAATATACAGTAATTCTATGTTAAAATGTCACCTGGGTATCTACTGTATGTGTGTATGCTATTTTGTCACATACCAACGTGTTACTTTGCCGAGCATACCCAACCCAGTTTTGTTTGACCTTCAGTTATTAGGGATGCAACCGTACCCCTCAGGAAGTACGTTCGTATGGAACTATTTTTTAAACTGCAATTACGTTCAGTATGAACATAAATTGGCGCAGTTACATTCACTATCAACATATCTCCAGTGCTACTGGTCCGTAATGACTTGCTATTATGTTGCTCCTTAACATTTCCCTATTATTATATAGTCCTCAACGTACTCGATTTCAAATAAAAAATGACTTGTTGCAAAATATCGTTTACAGTTCATGGTAAAATTAACTTAGGGTCAAGGTTAGGCATCACAGTACTGAGGTTATGGTTAGGATTGTCATTAAGGGTAAGGTTACACAGACAGAAAAACCTCAGTCTAAACAACACAAATCCCCAACAAAAATTGTCTCCCTTCTCACTGGAATCGATCTTGCCAAGGCATAAAAATGCCCATCTAAAGAAAAACAATTCCCCCTCAAAAAATGTGTTTTCTCTTGATGGAATCGAACTCGCAAACATTGGATTGAAAGTCGGTTCGAAAATGTCCATCCATCATCCCCGACCACATTCCCCTAGCCAACAGCCACTCTATTTGACTGTGAAAACATTCAAAACTGCCCCTGGCGGCCAGGTTCCAACGGTAAACAGCACTTCTCATATGTTGACACTGAAAATAATTGTTTTCCAAAATAATTACATATACACGTAATTCCTGCGATGATGCATTGTAGGGATGTGCATCTTTGCCTGAAGACGGTTTGCTGAGTACATTGTTTCTGATATTATACAGAAAAAAATGCACTGTAGTTTGAAATTACTTGATGATTGGAAAAACTCAATGCAGTCTGGTTTGTTGGGATACCATTTGATGCGCTAACAATGTTTTATAAATACATTCATTTTCCATTCTATATTCATATTTGTTTCTGTTGGAGCTCATGGGCTTGTCATATTTCACATGAATTGGTCTGAGGTGTCTGTCTGCGTGTGGGGGTCATAACTGACCTATACTGCCCTCCGCCTGTCGGCGGGTCATTCTTTTAGAACATTGGGTGAGTGGGGCAGGAGGGGTCTTGTTTGATCTTGTCTACATGCTTCTTTGCCCTGGAGTCATATACAACTTTGATGGAGGGAAGGTGGCAGCTGATAACCCTTTCAACGGCCCCTACAATGCATTGCAGTTTACCTGGAAATGGACAAATACTGTGGTCGTCTGAAAGTTTAAGTAATTTGACACATGCATGGTTGGAGTTACGGGCTTTGTTATATAATGGATGAAGGGCGAGAGAGTACATCCTTGTTATGGTCCATTGCTAAGGTCTGAAATCAGAGTCGGAAATGTGCACTTCATCTTTACTTGCTGTGTCCTTTTGGTCAGGGAATCAGTTGACACAATCAGCTGGGAGAGTTTGTTTTGTAATATTAGTAGTTCTGGAATTATGGTGTTGAATGCAGAGCTAAGGTCAACTACAGCTAATAAGCATATGTTTGTTCTGTACAATCTCAGTCCTTTAGGTCTGCATATTCTCTTTCTCCATTCACCTGCAGTTGATCTGCTCCACATGAATCTTGAGTGGGCGTTTCTAAAAAAAAAAAAACTCGTCCAATCCCTTTGATCCCTTACATAGTTGCAACAATCAAATACTTCAGTTTGCCGCAGGTGCAGTGCTGCAGCTGAACAGTGTTTTCACAGCTCTGTTAATGGCTGAGTAGGCATAGGCCAATGGAATCAGCTGTCAAAATGCAATGTCAGTGCAAATGTCAATTTGGCTACAAATAAAGTATATTAAGTGATTGATAAAATGTAATTGAGTGAACAAGTATGTTTATTCCTCATATTATTTCAATAATAATACATTTACAGGTCACAGACTGAGTGACAAGAACAGTACTACTGTAGGTCCACCAAAGATGTACTTAGGTACATGTAATGTGTTACTTGTAGTGAATTACAACTGAATTTCCAAAAAGGTTGGGACGCTGCGTAAAATGTAAATAAAAACAGAATGCAATGATGTGCAAATCATTTAAACTCTGTATTCAATAGAAAAATGTATAACGACAACATATCAAATGTTGCAACTGAGAGATTTTATTGTTTCTTGAAAATATATGCCCACTTTGAATTTTATTCCTGCAGCACGTTACAAAAAAGTTGGGACAGACGCAACAAAAGACAGACGCATTAAAAACAGACAACATTCTGTAGTGGAAATCATTGCATGGGCTCAGGAACACTTCTGAAACCACTGTCTGTGAACACAATACGTCGCTGCATCCATAAATGCAAGTTAATGGTCTACCATGCAAAGAAGAAACCATATATTAACAAGATCCAGAAACACAGCCACATTCTCTGGGCCCGAGGTCATTTAAGATGGACTGAGGTGAAGTGAAAAACTGTCCTGTGATCTGACCAATCAAAATGCTAAATTGTTTTTGGGAATCATGGACGCCGCGTCCTCTGGACTAAAGAGGAGAGGGACCATCCGGCTTGTTATCAGTGCGCAGTTCAAAAGCCAGCATCCATGTTAGTATGGAGGTGCATTAGTGCACATAACATGGGTGATTGCACATCTGTGAAGGCACCGTTAATGTTAAACAATATATACAGGTTTTGGAGCAACATACGCTGCCATCTAGACAACGTCTTTTTCAGGGAAGGCCATGCTTTTTTCAGCAAGATAATGCCATACCACATTCTGCGCGTATTACAACAGCAAGAGTCCGGGTGATAAACTAGCCTGGCTGCAGTCCAGACCTGTCACCCACTGAAAAAATTTGGTGCATTATGAAACGAAAAATACGACAAAGGAGACCCCAATCTGTTGAGCAGCTGAAATCCTACAGTTGTGCTCATAAGTTTGCATACCCTGGCAGAAATTGTGACATTTTGGCATTGATTTTGAAAATATGACTGTTCATACAAGAAAAGTATTTTATTTAAGGATAGTGATCATATGAAGCCATTTATTATCACATAGTGGTTTGGCTCCTTTTTAAATAATAATGATAACAGAAATCACCCAAATGGCCCTGAACAAAAGTTTACATACACTTGAATGTTTGGCCTTGTTACAGACGCACAAGCTGACACACACAGGTGATAATGGCAATTAAAGGTGAATTTCCCACACCTGTGGTTTTTTAAATTGCAATTAGTGTCTGTGTATAAATAGTCAGTGAGTTTGTTAGCTCTCATGTGGATGCACTGAGCAGGCTAGATACTGAGCCATGGGGAGCAGAAAAGAATTGTCAAAAGCATAACAAGGTAATGGAACTTTATAAAGATGGAAAAGGGTATAAAAATATATCCAAAATCTTGCAAATGCCAGTCAGTACTGTTCGATCACTTAATAAGAAATGGAAAATTCGGGGATCTCTTGATACCAAGCCAAGGTAAGGAAAACCAAGAAAGATTTCAGCCAAAACTGCCAGAAGAATTGTTCGGGATACAAAGAAAAAGTCACAGGTAACCTCAGGAGACATACAGGCTGCTCTGGAAAAAGACGGTGTGGTTGTTTCAAGGAGCACAATACGACGATACTTAAACAAAAATGAGCTGCATGGTCGAGTTACCAGAAAGAAGCCTTTACTGCGCCAATGCCACAAAAAAACCCAGTTACAATATGCCCGACAACACCTTGACACGCCTCACAGCTTCTGGCACACTGTAATTAAAAGTGACGAGACCAAAATAGAGCTTTATGGTCACAACCATAAGTGCTATGTTTGGAGAGGGGTCAACAAGGCCTATAGTGAACAGAATACCATTCCCATTGTGAGGCATGGTGGTGGCTCACTGATGTTTTGGGGGTGTCTTGTGAAATGGCATGTTATCAGAAAAAACTGGCAGACATTTTTTATAATCTGCTGCACGAAAGCTGCGCATGGGACGCTCTTGGACTTTCCAGCACGACAGTGACCCTAAGCACAAGGCCAAATTGACCCTCCAGTGGTTACAGCAGAAAAAAGTGAAGGTTCTGGAATGGCCATCACAGTCTCCTGACCTTAATATCATCGAGCCACTCTGGGGAGATCTCAAACATGCGGTTCATGCAAGACAACCAAAGACTTTGCATGACCTGGAGGCATTTTGCCAAGACGAATGGGCAGCTATACCACCTGCAAGAATTCAGGGCCTCAGACAACTGTTACAAAAGACTGCACGCTGTCATTGATGCTAAAGGGGGAAATACACAGTATTAAGAACTAAGGGTATGCAGACTTTTGAACAGGGATCAATTCATTTTTTTCTTTGTTGCCATGTTTTGTTTTATGATTGTGCCATTCTGTTATGGCCTACAGTTGAATGTGAATCCCATAAGAAATAAAAGATGTGTTTTGCCTGCTCACTCTTTAAATGTGTTGCTGGCATCAAATTCAAAATGGGCTTGTTTTTTTACAAAAACAATAACATTTCTCAGTTTCAACATTTTGTATGTTGCCTTTTTACTATTTTCAATTAAATATAGAGATAAGTGATTTGCACATCATTGCATTCTGTTTTAATTTGCATTTTACACAGCGTCACAACTTTTTTGGTAACAGGGTTGTTGAATTAAACATGTTATAACGTGATTTGTTGAAGATATTTCATTATTCACTAAAAGGTTGTTACTTAATATTACTTAGTATGTTGTTACTTAATGTTAATATTATAACCACCTATTAATGTAATTAGTTATTACTTATTATGTAGCTGAAATATTTTATATTACATTTACCGGCAACTCATTACATCAAATTTTGCTGGGTTTTACATTTTACATTTTACATTTACCATTCTTACAAGCCCTAAAAACTGCAGCTGTAAAAAAACAAATGAAATGTAGTTACAGCATAGAGTTCTGTCTAAAATCTTTCTTATTCAACATCTTTATGCATGGTTTTTTAAAGACCTTAAATGGCTACAGTACTTAATGTCAAACATAATTATTTTGCTGAATATACCATCTTTAGATTTGGAATGAAGATGACGAAGACACCTGTCTTTTCAAGAGCTGATGTCAGCAAGCCCAGTTTTGTTGTTTTTCTGGCCTGTCACTGGCATTACCTCTGCCTAAAGTAACACAAGTCAGAAGTGATTTAGTTGTGAAAATTATTTTTGCTTCTCTGGAATAGACCTGTGGAATATTCTATATTGGCATAGCCAGTACAGTAAACAGGTTGTATCCATCCTTGTCTCTGTGTGGTGAAATGTTGTTCCATCTGTGGTTGTTTACCGTCCTAGGCCATAAATGTCTTCTTTCCTCTGTAACACCATTCAGCTCTCAAAATGGACATCCTTATTTCACGACGAAAACTAGTGAAAATATTGATGGATCAAGCATTGTGGTATATTATTTTTTATTATTTTTATTTTTTAAGTGTTGCAGTGCAACCTTGTGTGTGGTTCAGGGACTGGTATTTGCCATTTTTTTATTACATGCAGTATATACCATGAATGGCATGTCTTTAGTATCCAAACACACGTTTTACTCTCCTAAAGATAATTGACGTTATCAAGAATATTCTCTGAACATTGGCCTACATTAAAAATCAAATTAATCCTCCTTTGGGTCAACTTGGTTGCGATCTCTTCTTTATTGCTGTTTAAATCAGTATCTGTGTAAGACATAAACAGATACCTATTGGGTTTGACCTAACAGCTTGAAAAGCTTTTACACTACCACTTGATGAGATATTGAAATTTAATTACTATACTTTTAATACTTTATATGAAGTCGCCCTAATTCCTATGAAACATAGTAATAACTACAGGAAGAATAAAGTAGTTTTTTTAAGTAACATGGGATTGTCATGTGATAACTCCAGAATAAGTGCTATTCTTAGGCCCGTGGCAAAGCCTCAAGGTATTGCACAGTCCTTCATGTATACATGCCTTATTGCTTTAGATTTTTCTGCAGGAAGAGTGAAGTAACGGCCTTTCATTCTGTCCTTCTCACTATCCAGTTAACACAGAAGGAGCCTGGAGATTCTACATTCTGCAGAAGTTTGAGATAAATTCAAACAATTGCATAGATTAGGAAAATGGATATCCATGTGTTTGGATATCGCAGTAAGCACAGTTGGATCAATAATCGGGAAGACACAGTAAGGCAATGCCAAGTAAAGGCTGTCCCTAAAACTCTCTGAAAAAGCACTCAAACAGGAGGCTAACAATCACTTTGTGGATTTGAACCCACGCTTCTGCGTATATGTGTCTGGATAAGAGCGTCTGCTAAACGACTAAACTGTTAACTGTGTGCCGGAGGCAGCAGTTTAGACCGCTGGACCAACTGAGACCAAGGACTGGGCATCATGTAAAAAATGTTGGAAGAATGGAATTGAGCCCACCTCTATTTATTGGTCTGCTGGTCATATGGACATGCAAAATATTGTTGTGGCAAAAAAGGTCATGTACTCTTCCGGCTCCTCTCTAGTTTTCTTTTTAGGTTTTGACCCTATTAGGGAGTTTCCCTAGCCACTGGGCATTTTCTTGTTTTCTCTTTGGGGTTTTAGGCGGGGTATCTGTAAAAACATGTTGTGCCAATTGCTGATAAAATAAAGCATGACAATTATTGCAAGCACATGGAGGATATAACATTGGAGTAATTCACGAAAAGATGAATATCCTACAGTGGCCCACAGTCCTGATCTCAAGTGCATTGAAAATCTGTGGCGTTATTTAAAATAATAAGCATCCCTCAACCAACCTCAACAACATGGAGCCAATCTGCCAAGACAAATGTGTCAAAATTACTCTGACACTGTGTGCAAAGTTGGTCCATACTTGGGTATACATGGCTTTTGGAAAGTATTCAGACCCCTTCACTTTCTACATGTTTCTTTGTGTTAGAGACTTGATTTAGAATTGTTTAATTTTTGCCATCAATGTACACACCCATACCTAAGAATGACAAATCAAAAACATATTTTTAGAAATGTGTCCCAATTTATTTAAAATACAAAACTGAAATATCTCATGTGGATAAGAATTTAGACCTTTTCTTCAGTCCTTTGTAGAAGCAACTTTGGCAGTGATCACAGCTTCGAATATTCTTGGATATATCTCTAACAGCACTGCACACCTGGATTTGTGAAGTGTCTTCCATTCTTGATTGGAGATCCTCAAAAGTTTTGTAAGATTAGATGGGGAGCATCGGAGAACTGCGATCTTCAGGTCTCCCCACATATGTTCAGTAGTGTTCAAGTTTGGGCTTATGTACTTATTAGAGATATTTCAGTTTCTCATTTTAAATACATTGGCACAAATTTCTTAAACAGTGTTTCAGCTTTCTCATTATGGGTTAATGTATGTAGATTGATTTGTAAAAAAATCTTTCAATTATAAATTAAGTTAATCGCACAACAAAATTAGTTATCCTAAATTGTAAAGTTGGTTGTTAAGTCTTATAAAGCTTTAATATGTTGTAATGATTCTTTATTTATTAGTACATTTCACTGGCAATTTTAAGAAACATAATTCTAACCAAAGCTATTTTAACTCAAACATTTTAATAATATCTGCAATTTCATGTATTTCATGCTGTCAACCTTACATAAATCCATTTTTGATATGAATTTGTTATTTACAGCAATGCATTTCTGCTCTGCTGTGTGATGTTTGTTGTAATTTTCAAGTTTCATCAATAACTGAATGGAATGAACCTTTCTACACAGGTAGAGGCAGATGATGTGCTCACCAAAGAAGAACAGATTGGCCTCATGTTCAGAGCCAAACACTTGTGTGAGATAGCCATCAAGAACAAACACAAGCCTAGTGGTGAGTTTTCTATATTATGTCTCATATAAAAGTTCTGTAAACCTTTGTGTGAAACTACTCAACAATGTTTTAATTAATTTATCATTATCTATCAGCTCTGTTAACCAGGCATGTAATTACGTAACATTGGCACCTGAGGGCACATTTTGTCTTCTATGTTTTCTCAACAGATTTATAGCTTTTTGAACATACAGCATAAATGCACTTACAGCATACAGCAAAAGTACAGACTGTCTCCTTTTATTTCTGTCTATTTCAACTCATTTATATTTTAGCAACTAAGAATAACAACATTTTCAGAGTTACATCCATCCATTTTATGCAACCATAAGTATTGGGACAATTCAACTCAAAGCAAATGTAAGCTAATATTTATTCACAAATCCATTGCATGCATTGACTCTGCAACCTCCAAACTCTTGGTGTCATCATTTGAGATGCTTTGCCGAGCCTTTACTGCAGCCATTTTGATCTGTTGCCTGTTTTGGGGAGTTTCTGACTTCAGTCTCCTCTTCAGCAAGTGAAATGCAAGTTCAGTTGGATTTAAATCAGGAGATTGAATTGGCCTGTTTAAAACTTTCCACTTTTTTCCCCCAGATGAACTCCTTGGTTGACAGTGTGCTTTGGTTCATTGTCCTACTGCATTGTGAAGTGTCCAATAAGCCTGGTGTCATTTTCATGTACGTTGGTAGCCAACATTTTTGTGTACACTTTGAATCTGTTCTGCTGTTGCCATCATTTGTTACATCATCAACAAAAAATGAGTGAGTTTGGTCCAGAGGCAGCCATGTCCATGCTATTACATCACCTCCTCCATGCTTCACAGATAAGGTGGTGTGCTTTGGATCATCTGCAGTTACTATTTGTCTCCACTTTTGCCTTCTCATGAATTTGATAAAGATTGATACTCGTCTCATCTGTCCATATAACTTGCTGATACCTGTACTTTTTGGCAAATTCAAATCTGGCTTTTCGCAAACTTTTGTGCTATGGTTCTAATTGAGTTACTCTTTCATTTTAGCATCCAGATCCCTTGCTTTTCTTTCACAGACATCTCCCCAGCTCTTTTTGTTGGATTATGCTTGCTGACCCGAAACGCAGAATCTAAAGGCAAATGCAAACAATAGAACTGGGACTACACATTCACATCTCTTTTATTTTTGAACAACCAATGCAGCATGAAACACCTGATCTATTAGAAAGCACCTGTGAGCCAAATGCCCCAATACTTATGCTCACATAAAATGGGGGATAGAACTCTGACACTGCAGTTATTCTTAACTGGGAAAATATATCCATGTTGAAACAGACAAAAATAAAAAGGTGACAATATATTACCACAATGCTTGATCTACCAGTATAATACTACATTCCAGGTATTTAACTAATTGTTAAAAACAAAGAAATCAGATTTTCTGTCCAACTTTAGAGCAAATTATAATGAGACTAACGTTCATCAAGTGCCCATTAGACTTATATTTTCTTTTAGACCGAATATATTTGTAGGTGCAAGAGTTTTGTTTTTATTTATTATTAATAACTCACAAGTGCCAAATTATTCCAATAAGAATTTCAATGTGGAACCACAATTGCAAAAGCTTGGCTAAATAGAGATTATCAATACTGTTTTTGCGCAGTGTAATGATATCTGGCATTCACACTACTTTCTGAAGCGCCTAGTGATCCAGGGCACCCAGCACTGTTGTCCAAACAGGAGCATTGTTTCAATTTTGTGGCAGAGGCAACGGCAATGTAGAAACTGCAGTAATTTCCTGTTTTAAAGAAATCTAAACAAAGTTGCTCAATTTATGTTCATGTGAGAAAGAAATTAATAAAAAGGCAATCAAGCAATAAAAAAAATAATGCCCTCCCTTTTTAAGTAAGCATTGGTCTGAAGCCAGTACTACAGCAGCAATATTTTTATAAACATATACAGTATGTATGTATATTTACAGTCTTGTGAAAAAGTCTTAGGCACGTTGAAACTAAAGTAATGTATTTGTGTAGTAAGTGTTTATTTGTAATAATAATAATATATTATATTCATGTATTTATATAGTTTTTAAAAAAAATACTTACTACCCAAATAAATGGACTTTGTTCAACTTTCAGGTGCCTAAGACTTTTGCACAGTACTGTATATAATAAAAAAGGTGTGACAAAAATGTGTTGTTTATCAGCTTAATTATAGACTAAAAAACATCCAAATCTATTTGAGGGAAAATTTTTCAAAGCAATAACTATTTTATTCACAAGTGTGTGCTACAATTAACCATCTGTCAGGATAACAGCTTTGAGTCATCTTCTGTAATTTTGGATGAGGTGACAGAACACGTTGGGGGGATTTGAGACCATTCCTCCTTACAGAAACTCTCCAGATCCTTCGTAGTCCTAGGTCCTTGCTTGTGGACTCTCCTTTTCAGCTCACCCTACAGTTTTTCAAAATTATTTAGGTCTGGGTTCTGTGATGGCCATGGCAAAAGCTTGATTCTATGGTCCATGAACCATTTTAGTGTTGATTTGGAGGTATGCTTTGGATCGTTCTCCTACTGGAAGATCCAACAATGACCCATTTAGAGCCTCCTGGCAGAGGCAGAAAGATTTTGGCCTTAAATTCTGTGGTACCGCAGTAGATGGAGTCCTTGTTGCCAAGGTTCCCAAGGGCTTTGGAAGTAAAACAGCCCCACAACATAACAGATCCACCACCATACTTCACAATGGGGATTATGTTCTTATCTGCATGACGATGGGAATATAATCACATTGTTTTTAGACCACCTTCTCTATGAGTATGAATTAGGATACTTAAAAAGGTTTGAATCCCAAGCAACTTGACTTGAATCAGTTAGAACTAATATATATCGGGTATGGAAACAGGCATGCTTTCTGTAGGAAAAGGACTTCACTATGATAGAAAGATGGAATGTAAACATAGATCCAGTGAATTATTTGCCACTATTGAATCAAATCCATATGACTTCTGCTGGCATTGATCCAATCCACGATTGTAGCTTTAATATATTGCATTCATTCCCAACAATTAACAATCGTACCATGGCTGGTTAATACCTCAAAATAAAGAGTTGAAATGTATTATATTTCTTCCTGAACGGTTAGGCGGTTAGGATTCTCTGGGGCTTTTTGAGATAAACTGATTTGTTTATATACTTTTACTTTAGTTGTCACTTTCATACAGAACATAGAATCCCATAGTCTCTCGTCACTATTGTATTTAATTTTTATTTTATTATACAGTAATAGAGAGGAGAATTCCAAGTACTGTCAGTCATATTATTTTATCTTTATCCCTAGTCAACTGTGGTATTTTTGTGTATTCACTGTGATTGGGTTTTGCACCTTTCTAAACAAAAGTAAAGGATACACAATATTACTGAGTTATAGTTGAAGTAAGAAATATAAAAGGGTATCCCTGATGGATTCCCATAAGTTACATTATCCCTCACAATATTTGAATTAGAACACCTTTTTAAGATAATTAATCATCAAGTCATCAAAAGACTTATTTCTGCAAGATGGTTTTGGTGTAAAGGGTAAAGCATACATCAAAAGGGAAAGGGTAAAGCATACATTTGGTCGAAGTGCATTGATCAGAATGATCCCAGACAGTTACACTAAACAGAGCACTCTGAGCCACATTAGAGCGGTCTAAGATGAGAGTCTCCTTGCCTCCTCTGACCACCATCACCCCTAATGCAACCTGACATGTCTTGTTTGTCACTGTTGTAGAAAACGTGACTCTTTTTTAAAGCATTTGGGGGTACATTTCCAAGGTAAAATTCACCCTTCAACACTTTCTTTCACGATTGTGACATTTTATCTTCTAAATGATTACAATTTTTGATAAATATAAGCAAAAATTATGTATAAAAAAAGAGCACAGGAAATATGCTATAATGTGTAATGTTATTACGCTTTATTTTGGGTTTAAGGGAATACACCAAAATGTATTTCCCTGAAAATGAAGTGCTTAGTTCACCCTTCCCTTATATTTGGATTTAGAAAATGTCTGTATAAGATCCCTCAAAATCTGTACTGAGGATAAGAATCAGTGCCTTTTTCCTTGCAAACGCCATGTGCACAAAGTGCTGAAAACAAGGCTGCAAGTAATTTTGACACTCAATTAATAGTAATGTGTTTATATTAACATTTGCAAAAAAAATAAATATATATATATATATATAAAACATATACTTCAGGGATTAGTACTACTTAACCTGTACACCTGATGATGCTGTTAGAGAGTAGGAGACTCAGCTTAGCCTTTATCTGGTGGCTGTATCCCGACCTCTTTTGGAAGGTTGCACATGTCTTTCCAATCATAGCTCAACGGAAGGTAGAATTAGGCGAAGCGTATTGCCTACTTCTCAAAGAGAGAGAAAAAACTAGTGTACTTTTTGTCTGAAAAGCTTTCAGGACCTTATTTGGTGTTCTTGATTAATATATTTTTTTCTTTGTCATTTAAAATTTTCATTTGAACTCTCAACTTAATGTGCACATATGTTCATTTTTGTTATTTTTTCATGTAAGTAATTCATTCTTACTTTAGATTGTCACTATATTATATATAGTGACAATCACATCCTTGTGTCTTATGATTACCCTACCTTGGAAATGATGGTGGACACTGCGGCTGTTAACTGGCCATTTTATTTGTATTAATAGTTTTTATTTTTGTTATTTTTATGAAATTGCCTGAGAAAATAGTGGCCTTTACTTGGAATAGGCTTATGCTAATGTTGGTCTCCTCTATTATGGAAAAACCTTGAAACCTGCGTGCTGACTCAAACTCAAAGAATAGCAACTGAATACATTTTTGAGGAGTTTGACTTTTCTTCAAGATTTTTCTTGCCTTTGTCTTATGTGACCACCCTTGGGGTTCTGTGCCAATGTACACTCATGGGTTGCCTAACAGCTATTAGAACTGACTATTTCAATTTGTTTGGTATGTTAAAAATTAAAAAATAGTAATGAATTGTTCTTGCTATTACAGCCATTTTAGAAGTGGTGTCTGGTAGGGTGGTGGGACCACCTCAGCTCAAAGCCAACGTCATGCCTGGGGCCAATTGCAACAATTGATGGACAAAAGATTATTGCTGTCTGAGATCTCATTATATCATGATTAATAACTAAATTCACCTGCACAGCTGACCTCCATTGCAACCACTGTTGGTCACCTTATTCCTGCTCCACAAAGCTGAAGTCAGGTTTAACTTCCTTCCAGTTTTTCAAGAAATGTTCACCCTCTGTTGAGAATTACCACCAGAAGAACGTCTTGTTGGGCAGACTATCACATAGATTAATATCAATTAATCTATGTGATAATCATTCCGTACAAACAAAAAGTATTTCCTCTTTTATTTCTATTGGTCACTCCCAATCTGATATCATATGGAAAACACGTATTTCCAATTACAATTCCCAAATCTATTCGCTCCATTACAAGGTGTGTTTTGCAACAAACTTACTGCCACATTATTGTCCGCCCCGAGACAAAATTTTCTTCCAACAACATTTAGCTTAGGGCCTCCAGAAGGCTAGGGCTGGCTCTGACTGCATGTGTGGGATTTAATGAGGGTCCGCAAAGCCACAAGCCCCTCATGATGATTTTTTTGTGCCGCTACCTCCATCAAAGTTTCCCATTTTCCGTTTCAATCAAGCTTATTTTAGCACTCAGTTCCATATAATCTACCAGTAATATTGTTTTAAGAACCCGCCCTAACATGGTGCTCCATGGGAAGTCCTGCTTCTTCAGTGCATCCCGCCGCAACGTTTCTCTGTGAAGTCAATCTTTTTGTTATTATTTCTCATTTGTGCTTTGAATACACATGAGTTCTCCATTACTTTACTGATACAACGTTTTCATTGAGGGAGACACTGAGGTTTGCCTGGGTAGGACAGTGGAGGGATGTGGGTTTAAGGCCCCAGACCTTACAGTGTGTGAAAATAGCTCAGCATTTAAACCAGTGGTCTTGGTGTAATATAACATCAGCAATCATTATGAAAGGTTGCATATATCAAAACTCTACTGCAATATATGTTTTGACATCTGCAAGGCCTGAATCACATGAATGAAGGGATTTTTTTTTTATTGAAAACCAAACTTTCATCACAAATAACACCAATTACAAAGTCGCCTATGGTCACGCTTATATTTAAATAATGGACTTGGAATTCATAGGAAATTATATATGTGTATGTTCTGTGTTTAATTTGAGCCTGTTTGTAGGTGGTCTGGCTATAAAATGCAAAAAACAAAAAAACTAAGACCAATTTTACTCTTCACTCGCAGGACGTGGTCATTGTTATTCAGAAAAATGCAAAGCATGTTAGGCTATTCTCTCTACCCAGACTATTCTCTTAATCATAAATCAGTTAAATACATACAATGGTTACTCTCTAATTATAATAGGCGAGTGACAGGCCATTTTGAAGGCACATTAAAATAATGTCGTCATAGTCTCTGATGTTCCTCTATAACTTTGATTACAGGAATGAGAAAATAATAGATCTACAGTAAAGAGAACACAGTTTTGGTTTTATCCTCAACTAGTTATTAGTGGTGAATGTGGGGCAGATGTTTTCAATAATAGAAAATAAAGCATAGCCAGAAAGTGATGACTGCCAGCGATCTGTGGTGAGAGGGGACTACACTCCCACTATCGGAGGGCTAGGATTTCTGCACCGTTTGTTATAGCTACCAATTAGGAATCATTTTGTTCTAAAGTGCTACTGCTGCCTTATGATATCAATAAATGTGAGGTCTCTGATCCCCCAAAAAGTTAGGCTTTGCATTTGCTTGACATCTAACTATGGTTTCTGTTTGCCAAAGCAACAATTCATTGGATTCATTAGAGAACAGTACTCACACTCAGTGACTGAAGAACAGGAACCCCTTTTCTATGGTTCTTCGAAGAACTATTTGAAAAACTTTCAGGGAAGATTTTTCAAGTGGGTAGGTTGTTCATTTGGTTCTTGGAGTAACTAAATAGTTCTTTACAATACCCTTTGACATGTTTCCATTAAGATCATATAGCGGTTCCCCCACAGTTTCAAAGTAAAGGATACTCCAAACTTACTCCAAACCAATTTTATTTTTAGTGTAGATAGGTCAGCTTTCAAGCTAACTCTACCTTTTCTGACAAACAGCAAGCTATCTATCTTTTGGATGAACATAACTTTTGGATTTAACAGTATGTATGCTGCACTGCATGGGAAGATTGAAACAAGAGTTGTAACGTTTAGAAAACACAGTTTTGGTACAATGTGTCAAAGCGACAAAATTATGTAGCTTTGTCGCAAAATGGAGTCCTCCAAAGTCCTGCGATGCCAAGGTGCTTGAAACATCGACCTCTACTGGACACCTTATTAAACAAATTTAGATCCAATCTTTTTCAATACTTGTAACTACAGCTGTGGCGTAGCTTCAACAGGTAATGACTGGGACTTATAAATTAATCCAGGTAGTGGCAAGATAACATGACAGGAAAGTACTTATTAACATGAAAGATGTGATATTTATTTCTGATCAGCAGATGTCAATAATGTGCACTGTGTTTAAAAACTGAGTAATGAAATGTTTGTGGACGCAAGCCTCAAAGTTTCAGAAAGCTTCGATGGCCCATCAGTACTGCACCTATCAGGGTCAACTCCAGAATGATTCAAATAGAAGGGTTAGACTTTCATGAGAGGGCATACGTTCACAATAACACAATAGCCTGTACCAGTAATGAAAGAATGAATTGCTATGAACATAACCATGAGTACTGAAAGCAGTACACCATATAGGCTACCACACCACTGCAACCTCAACCACAAGTATAACATCGCACGCACTACGTCACAGTGCACTTTAGTTCCTCATTTGTGAGCAGCTTAGTACAGCACTGTGTCCTACAGCCAACCACTAAAGCCCATATACCAGAACTTCTTTGTCAGCATTTCCATAAGCAAATCCTAACCAGGGAAGCACATACCCTCTTAAACCAAGAAAGCACACAAATAGCCTATATATGCAATATCATTCATACATATCCAGGGCAAAATGCCTACAAGCCTCTAGCACCAAGGTTTGCACACACTATTAAAACAGCACCAAGGCTGGCACACTCAAATAGAACCCAAAGATTAAAAAACAGCATGACCATTAATAGAATTTTTATCTTTTCACTTGTTTTCGCTATTTGCCGATGAGATATCGAAGGCTTTGCATAAATGTAGCATGGCGTGCTGTACCTGTGGTACATAAAGTGTTTTTCAGTGTGGACAACAAATTCTTGCACGTTACATTACTTTGAATGCAGAGAGTAAGCTTGGCATGGCATGGCCTCCAAGGTGTTTTGTTGTGTTAACAGTCGTCTTTTCTCTGTGTGTCAATATCAATCTGTCTGTGTATGTGTATGAATTGCTTTGCAACTTTTTAACAGGTGACATGAAGCAGGCCTTGAGGCTATGACTGTTTTAGCTACAACATCAGTCCCAACACAGCAACAGAAATGTAAAATTCCAGCTAGCCAGCACTTGCACTACTGCACATGCAGACCAAACTTACAAAATAATGATATTAGGATCTATTGTAAATGCAGGACCAAGGAGGGAAAACATAGCAAGCTTCACAGCTTTTGTTCAGCATTCAGGATTGCAACTACGTGGTTTATAATCATAGCTAGATAAATTACATTAGCTATTTACTCCCGATTGTAGCTGCTAAAAACCTTAGCTAGCTATCATTCTATCGAAAACAAAATCACTTTGCATAGACTAGATGACATACTTTATTATTAAATAGCAGAGATTACTCAAATCCTGACTGTAGCTAGCAATTCAGCAACAATGTTATGGGAGTGAGGAAATATTAGATTTGTTTTTTCATTTTAAGATACCTGAAGTTTGTGTTGATGTCTGGTTAAGGATTAGAGTCGGGAGGATTTGTGCACCTTGCTTCTTATTTTTGTCTGGGTCATAGAGCTGGAGTGTCCATACTTTTATGTCATGTTCTACTTCAGAAAGTGATAATCCTACTTCTGACATTGCAGATAACAGGAAATTGTTTTCAAGGTATTTGATGCTCATTAAGGCAACCACAGTAAATAACAGATGAAGGCATCGTTTCTATGTATCATTTGAAACATGCCTGCTTAGAGTTATTTTGTGACCTCTAAATTACAACTCCATTTTAAACAGATAACGCAACATTAACTAACAAGTCTCTTTCTTGACACATAATTGTAAAGGTTTTTTTATGAATTGTATGATGGTTTGTTGAGCCTAAGTTGTAGTTTTTAGGGCAACAACTAGACTATTATGGATAAATGGTTTTGTGAACACGGTACATGAAATTGGCTAGCCACCAATTAAAAGGCCACTGGTGCTATCTCTAAGTGATAATTATGGTCAGGACATTAGTTTCAACTTAATTTGCGTATCATTTTCAGAGAACAACATAACTGAACAGCTTCACACTGTTGCCCAGTAATATAATGAAGAAGCCCACAGCAGTGTAATGTCCATGGCAGTGAACTCAATAGGTTAAAATGTCACTACTGATTTCTTTCTACTCCTGCAGATGGTTACTGCTCCCCAGAGTGGGATGGCATTGTTTGTTGGCCTGAGGGATCTCCTGGGAAGCTGGTGTCTACTTCCTGTCCAGAGTACATCTACGACTTCAACCATAGAGGTAAGACTGGTCAAGGGTGAACTGCAGTTCAACAATTATACAACAATGCAATCTTGCCAGATTTGATTTTCAATTTTATATCAAAGTGCTTACTGCACTGTAAACACATTATCATACTTTATGTGGTGGCTATGTGTAGAGTTTTTGCCCCCCCCCCTACCCCCCCACCTTTCAGGACACCTCTTTCTCAAAGCTAAGAATGCAAATATTTTTTTCTGCACATTTTACACAAACATTGATATTTCTCTGAAGCTTTAACACATTTGGTCAACAGGATGATGCAGCCTATGTCTCTGTCAAATATTTGAGGCAGCTGGAAGTTGGTGGCGGGTTGAACATTTCAAAAATTATATTTTACTATTTGTTTTGATTTACAGATATTGCAGTAGCACAAGCAATAAACAGTCTACACATTTCATTCTCTACACCTGTCCAAACAATCAGTGTTTAGTGTAATAATGATGATGAGGATGTAATCTTTTCAATCATGTTACAGTATAGCCAAGGTAGCTGAAAAAAAGATCTTACAACTTTTTATGTACAAGCACTGAGCAGCAGTTGAAATGCATAGACATCTCTATCTATATCAATAACAAAAATAAGAAATAAAGGTAAATAATGGATTTAACATACAACTGTAAGGCAACTGATTGTACTTTGCACAACAAAATACCATAGATTCAATGTAGATTTTTTTGGGGTTGAATGAACATACAATTCAACATAACCATAAATTTATACCATGAGTGAACATTTTCTGGTGTATCATTACAATCTTTATGATAATTCTTCACTTTTATAATAACACTTCTCTTTGAAGAATACTTTCTAACACAGTGGCCTGAAACCTTTGGTTTACAGGTCACATCAAGCCATCTGTGACAATATTGAACATTTTGAACTTTTAATCATGCACAACTGTCAGGGTCTTTACTATATAATTTCAGTGTTTTACTATGTACAGTGGATATAAAAAGTCTACACACCCCTGTTAAAATGCCAGGTTTTTGTGATGTAAAAGAATGAGACAAAGATAAATCATGTCAGATCTTTTTCCGCTTGTAATGTGACCTGTAATGTGAACAATTCAATTGAAAAACAAACTGAAATCTTCGAGGGGGAAAAATGAAAAATAAAAACCTTACAATAACCTGGTTGCATAAGTGTGCACACACTCTTATAACTGGGGATGTGGCTGTGTTCAGAATTAACCAATCACATTCAAACTCATGTTAAATAGAAGTCATTACACACCTGCCATCATTTAAAGTGA